>JAVTVY010019931.1:0-76477 GCA_036873755.1 Hanleya hanleyi | reverse complement strand
AATAATCAACAGCCTGCATAGTAAATAACTGACGTGTAATGTTGCCGTAACAACATTGAACCAGTCGGTTGTGTACACAAGTAGTGGCAGAGTAACATGTATATGTTGCGTGAATGAAGTTCTAAATAGTTCAGCATGTGTCAAATGTGCGATTGATATATCTTGGAAGAATAATGAAAACAAGTTTGTGTTGAGCGTGTGCTCTGTGTATAGGGAGCTTAGAAAACATTTACAGGACGAACAAATCAAGACTAGAAAAACATTGGTATATACAAAAACAAAGTACAATGAAAACATATAGATATAACAAGGGCTAAAACGGCTACCTGGTATCAGATAGTACATATGGTTTTAGTGACAACAATACAGCGTCTTATAGAGGTGCTGAAAGATTAACGCGATACGCACAATTCTACATTCTCTGGAATACAAGCTTTACACTCACGTGAACAGCTAAGATGTCATTTAGTTGTTTTAATTATATCAGCTTGATTACAGTTGATTATTAGCTACAGCGTGGTTGCAGAGGCGCCAAACTGTCTATAAAGAAGTACAATGCTAATAGGTTGAGCGGCAACTCAGATTGTTTTCAGCGAAAAACAAAGCAACAACACAATTCTGTTGTTTAGAGTGAAAAACAAAGAAACAAAACAATTCTGGTACATGGAATATTCCCAAACTATGTGTAAACAATTGGCTGTATAATTAAAGAACATACTGTTTGCTATGGAATACGTTGTACTTGCACTATACTGTATATAGTCCGGATATTAATATTATGTGAATTTCTCAAGATATATATTGAACAGTTTTGAAATACAAATTAAGCATTTAAACGGAGAATGTTATTTGAGCTGTGCAAGATGAGGCTTGAAATAATTAATAAGTGGTCTCTAGAGAAATAATTCTGTAGATTAAATAAAAATAAAAATGTATCTAATGGGGAAAGATTTGCATATATTGATATAGTACATGATATTGGGTGTTTGTATTTGGTTCGTATTTGTTGGGATCAGATGGATAGATTGATAATACATATCTCATATGGAGATATTCTAGAAATTTGTCGTGCACAGAGAGATATTGATTCAGAGTGTTTTACAATACACTTTCTGCTGGAGCACAAGATTCTGAGTCTGGAACTTCACGTCCGTCGACGTACAATTTTCCTTTTGTGAACCGTACTTTTTTATTTTCCTGGTAGCATTTGTTCATATAGTTTCGTACGGCGTTCTTTTTTGCTCTGTCTTCTGGAATGAGGTCTTCTATTACGAACACGGGACTTTCTTTAAGTACTGATTTGGCCTTGAAGAGTACGTCGCGTCGTTCAGGGCGATAAACGAATTTGGCGAGGATATGTCGCGTGATGTCATCTCGTTTGCGGCCGACACGATGAGCGTTCTCAACATGAACATTAGGGAGTTGAAGTTTTTCTTTTATCAGGTTTTGTACAATGGCCATGGGGTTTTCATCGGCCTGTTCTTCAATACCGCCAAATCGGAGGTTATATCCACGGCTATATCTCTCTTGTTCAAGTATTCGATTTAGCAGAGCTTTGTTTGATAAGGGGCCGAAGTGCTCCGCCGTCACTGAGTCCAATCCGTCACTGAGACCAATCCGTCACACAGACCAATGCTGTTTATGCTGGGGATAGCACGGGGTTGAAAAGCTGTGCTCGCCGGTGCGTAACGACTGACGGCCATCGCCTAAACAATATCAGAGTCCGCAAGGAAGCTCTGCCCAACTGCTAATAGGACGTTAGTGGCTCTGTGTGGGGTAAATCGATTAATTAAATCATGTTAATTAAAGTTTTAGTTGCACGAGCAGGACTCACGAAGCCGTTTTCTACAGAATGCAAGCTATTATGTAATAAATTTTTTTTACTATCATATAATAAAAAAAAAAATTACCTACAAAAAGGACACTGAACAACACAAATATGACAAACTACACTAATTTTATTTAAATAAGGCAATTTTGTTTAATGCAACCTAATGTTATTTCAATGCTTTTTAAATGGAGCACTAAATCTTTTTATACGGCAAAATATTTACAACTACGAAATAATTAGGACATACATAAATAATTCTGGGATTCATACAAGTAATACGAGTTATTCCTGCGACCTTGATTGAGAAGATTAGTATCCTGATAGACTACAACATACGCCGCATATCAACTGATTCATTCTAACTCATTAGAGACATAATGAAAACAAGACGCTTCTCTAGTAAACAGAGAAAACGCTACAAGAAGCAGACATTAATTATGTCAATACATGTCAACGTAAATCTCACCTCTCGAGACTGGCAATAGCCAAGACATATATTAGAAATATCTCAAGTCTATATCGTTAATGTCTTTGGACGGAAAACAAAGTGGAAATGGCATCTCAACCGATCGGTGTCTTTATAACCAGGACAAAGTTGGGGGCATTCAGTTATCTTGTATCCTGAAAAATAAAATTAGCATTTAATATTAAATTCACATTCTTCTAATTCACAGTATTAGAATACTCATTCACATTCTTAAATTCACATCCATTTTAGTGGATATTTAATTAAAAATTAGGAAAATGAAGAAAAATCTAGATGTAGAAATTTATTTTTTAGTGAAAATCAGTGTCTAGACAGTTCCCAGATCTATCAATGGAGCTATTAAAACAATATCAATGAAAAGCTTGTAAAAACAGTACCACAAAAGCCAAAAGCCTGTCTGTATTACAGTTGTATTAATACAGATGTGGTATGGGCCGTTAAGTGTTTTTAAAGGATCAGAACAAAAACAACAATCCTTAACTGTTGATATCTAAACTATTATAATTTATATGAACCAGTTATATCTCAGATAATTTAATTCAACAATTTGGAAGACAAGTTTTTATATTTTTAATTACGCCTATATCAGTATATTCCTTAGATCTAAACCAGTAACTGAGTGCCATATTTTAGCATTTTTCCATGTTATATCTTTATAATAATAACAGCTAAAATTTATCAATTATTAATCAAAGTCTAATATCAAAGTAATTACGAAATTTTACAATGCTGAACATCATGGAGAGTCAGTTTTCGCTACATCCTGTTAGAATTTGTTTTAATATAAAATACTATAATTTTATAAAATATACTCTAGAGTGCAGTAGGATGAATGGAGGGATCGGGTCCTGGCTGTCCCCTGCTAAGACAATGGCTTGGGTAGCTAGGATAATCGCTGCTCCTCGCTGTGCCATAGAGCACTTAGTCGCGGCGATGCCTTGATCACTGCCGCATTGGTCTGTGTGACGGATTGGTCTCAGTGACGGACTGGTCTGAGTGACGGCGGGAGCACTTCGGGTACTGTTGGATAGTTTTCATCACCCAGCCGTTTCAACTCGCGTTTAAGCATGGCTACTGCTTCATGGACGTCTGCAAGTTCCTTGGAGTGTGTCTCTGTTTCTTTTTGAGTGTATTCAAGTGATTTCTGGAATTCAACCTGCTTACGTTCGACAATCACAAGTCTTTCATGAAAGTCAATCTGTCTTTTTTCTACCCTGTTTATGGTGTGTTGTAGGTCAGCTAATGACTGCGTCACAAAGCTGCGAAAACTCACCTCAGGATTTTCCACGACAGGTGGATTGTCCATTGATTCTCTGGCCAAGTCTTCCATGTCCGAGTTCTTATCCGAATCGTCAGTTCCTTTAGGGCTTTTAGTTTTCGTCTGCTTTGGTTTTCCCATGGCGTAAACTCCGTGTATATTCCCAGTAAACTGTGTGTAATTTTCTAACGTAAGCGTATCTGTATAGCACTGCCGGCTAATTAGGCTGTTGCACTGTTACTGTATAGGCCCGTTCTATTGTAACATTGTCTGAGTAGGTTTCAGTCACAGGCCTGTTGTTTTAGCATTTGCCAGGAGCTGTTAGAACACGTCTACTCTCGACCGAGTCTCATACTCATTCCGGCATACTGTAAAGCAGTCCGTTAAAATTCACTGAGCATATTTCCATTAAAATCATCAAAGTTTATAGATATCAACATTATCGAACTAAGATAATGACTAGTTCCTACAATTTAATTAAAACAACAAACCATATCTGATTGCACACAGGTCGAACTGTCTACATACAAAGATATTTTCCTTTGTATTTACATAGTTTCGTCGCATGGCTCAATCGCACCATCGAATCGCACTGTTTCATCGCATTGTACCGTCGCTGTATATTAGTGAAAATGTTCGGCGATGGAGTGACGGCCTCTCGCGCTCATCATAGGTGTGAGATAATAATCCTGCCTCGATGTCAGATAATATTCCTGTTGTGATGTCAGATAATAATCCTGAACCAATGTCAGATATTCATCCTGACTTGATGTCCGATAATACGAATAATGTCCAGATATGATATAATAATCCTGCTTCATATCAGATAATCATGTCTCGGTGTCAGATAATAATGTTATGATGTCAGATAATAATCATATCCTGATGCCAGATAATAATCCTGCCTCGATGTCATATAATAATCCCGTCCCGATATTAGATAATAACCACTTATCGGTGCCAGACGATAATCCTGCCTCGTGGAAGACAAACATCTTGTCCCATCCAGCTTTCTAAATAAACAGTCACATAGTGGTTGTGGTTAAAAAACTATTAACAGATGCACAGATTTGGCCCTCATTTCGAATTGGGCTCAATCCAGCACTTTCATGCTTTGGATACGGCAATAGATGGCACCCATCGTCTATAAAAAACAACTTAAATCGAACGACTAAACCCCGCGATGTCTCGAATTTAAGTTTTGTGATTATGATGCTGATGAATGGTTTCACTTATTATACCTCCTCATCCTTAGCATTTCCGGTGTCAGAAATAACGAGTGGTGTTAGGCAAACGAAGCCAGTTATCGTATGCAATACAGCCGAAATTCCTATCTTCTAACAAGATAGATGTAATCTTTCCGAAGTTAGAATGTTTTCTAGTTCCAGTCCAAATTCTTAAATCAAAAGTGTTGTAATTGCCACAGTTAGCGTTTGGAAGTATCCCTCGCGAGTATATGCAAGACGCGATCAATTAGTCATTTATCAGGACAAGTAGTTTATACGCTCAAACGGTTTAATCACTGACGTTACGTTATAAGATACGCCTGCATGAGTGAGTGAGTGAATGAATAGAATTTAACGTCGCTTTCAACAATATTTCAGCTATATCGCGACGAACCAACTAAGCACCACCCAGCCAAGTTGCGTTCCCCCTCAATCCACCCTATAAAACACCGAGGACGGCACACAAGACACAGACAGGATAGTGCCATGTCAAAGTAGATCAATTTGACACTCGTTGGCAGATATTTATGAGAAAGATTCATATTTGAAAGACCTGGCCTGAATTTGGTTCATTGTAACAGCCCTTACATGTTTCCGAAATAATTTCAAACATATACCATATTTTGTTCAGAATTATTATTTGATGTACTGTCGATATATCTTTCTACGTTTTACTGGTTAAAAAGATAATGATTGATGAGCGATTTCACAAATGGATACCTGATTTTTCAGATTTAATATTTTAAATATATTTCATTGTTAACACCATTAATATATTCAGAGCATATTGCTTCAACCTACCATTATTTGTCAGACGGTTCATACTTTATGTAAGAATCACGAGACAATGCATACAATAGCCAAGACTGGGGATACAAAAGCCAAGTCTGGGGACAACGATGTGTCTAGACATGTGCCTTTTCAACGACATAAATACTCAGACAATAGTTCCCACATGAAGTATCGGTCTGTCAGACTCACCATCTTTCTAAATCCGTCCAAAGTGTTCTGACAACTGGACAACCTGTACATCCAAAGTTTCCAAATCCGAATAATGGCTCATCTTAAATTACAACACATATAAGGGAAGTGGGAAGAGGTGCCGACATACTGACTGCGTCACATGACTTCACAGAATAGTCTTCTGGTTAACCTATTCTAAAGCACATACCAAGAATCTAACGATTCGTGATATGTGTTGTATCTCAGGCACGCTTTTGTTGTACCTGTTCATGTGGCAACTTGGATGATATGACCACACGGCCCCTAGCACCGGCATAAGCGGTATTAGATACAAATCTAGAGAGCTATGATGAAAATGCTCTGACAACTCGTATACTGGTAATTGGTCAGCTGTTTCGCTGTGACAACTCGTACATTGAAGATTGGTGAGCTGTATCGTCGTCAGAGGTAAATTACGGCATTTAACACAAAAGACTAGTCTGTGAGGCCCGATGTCGACCCAGCATCAACTTCCCACAAATGCCAACATATATCAAAGACCAAAAGGTCTGTACAGGGGGCGGGCCTCGGGGACGAAACGTCCACCACCAGAATCTCGCCATATACTGGTAAAAATTACAACACATATAAGGGAAGTGGGAAGAGCTGCCGACATACTGACTGCGTCTTATGACTTCACAGAATAGTCTTCTGGTAAACCTATTCTAAAGTACATACCAAGAATCTAACGATTCGTGATATGTCTTGTATCTCAGGTACGCTTTTATTGTACCTGTTCATGTGGCAACATGGATGATATGACCACACGGCCCCTAGCACCGGCATAAGCGGTATTAGATACAAATCTAGAGAGCTATGATGGAAATGCTCTGACAACTCGTATACTGGTAATTGGTGAGCTGTTTCGCTGTGACAACTCGTACATTGGAGATTGGTGAGCTGTATCGTCGTCAGATGTAAATGACGGCATTTAACACAAAAGACTAGTCTGTAATGCCCGATGTCGACCCAGCATCAACTTCCCACAAATGCCAACATATATCAAAGACCAAAAGGTCTGTACAGGGAGCGGGCCTCGGGGACGAAACGTCCACCAGCAGAATCTCGCCATATACAGGAAAAAATTACAACACATATAAGGGAAGTGGGAAGAGGTGCCGACATACTGACTGCGTCATATGACTTCACAGAATAGTCTTCTGGTAAACCTATTCTAAAGCACATACCAAGAATCTAACGATTCGTGATATGTGTTGTATCTCAGGTCCGCTTTTATTGTACCTGTTCATGTGGCAACTTGGATGATATGACCACACGGCCCCTAGCACTGGCATAAGCGGTATTAGATACAAATCTAGAGAGCTATGATGGAAATGCTCTGACAACTCGTATACTGGTAATTGGTGAGCTGTTTCGCTGTGACAACTCGTACATTGGAGATTGGTGAGCTGTATCGTCGTCAGATGTAAATGACGGCATTTAACACAAAAGACTAGCCTGTAAGGCCCGATGTCGACCCAGCATCAACTTCCCACAAAATGCCAACATATATCAAAGACCAAAAGATCTGTACAGGGGGCGGGCCTCGGGGACGAAACGTCCACCAGCAGAATCTCGCCATATACAGGAAAAAATTACAACACATATAAGGGAAGTGGGAAGAGGTGCCGACATACTGACTGCGTCACATGACTTCACAGAATAGTCTTCTGGTTAACCTATTCTAAAGCACATACCAAGAATCTAATGATTCGTGATATGTGTTGTATCTCAGGTACGCTTTTATTGTACCTGTTCATGTGGCAACTTGGATGATATGACCACACGGCCCCTAGTACCGGCATAAGCGGTATTAGATACACATCTAGAGAGCTATGATGGAAATGCTCTGACAACTCGTATACTGGTAATTGGTGAGCTGTTTCGCTGTGACAACTCGTACATTGAAGATTGGTGAGCTGTATCGTCGTCAGATGTAAATGACGGCATTTAGCACAAAAGACTAGCCTGCAAGGCCCGATGTCGACCCAGCATCAACTTCCCACAAAATGGCAACATATATCAAAGACCAAAAGGTCTGTACAGGGGGCGGGCCTCGGGGACGAAACGTCCACCAGCAGAATCTCGCGATACACAGGAAAAAATTACAACACATATAAGGGAAGTGGGAAGAGGTGCCGACATACTGACTGCGTCACATGACTTCACAGAATAGTCTTCTGGTTAACCTATTCTAAAGCACATACCAAGAATCTAATGATTCGTGATATGTGTTGTATCTCAGGTACGCTTTTATTGTACCTGTTCATGTGGCAACTTGGATGATATGACCACACGGCCCCTAGCACCGGCATAAGCGGTATTAGATACAAATCTAGAGAGCTATGATGGAAATGCTCTGACAACTCGTATACTGGTAATTGGTGAGCTGTTTCGCTGTGACAACTCGTACATTGAAGATTGGTGAGCTGTATCGTCGTCAGATGTAAATGACGGCATTTAACACAAAAGACTAGCCTGTAAGGCCCGATGTCGACCCAGCATCAACTTCCCACAAAATGTCAACATATATCAAAGACCAAAAGGTCTGTACATGGGGCGGGCCTCGGGGACGAAACGTCCACCAGCAGAATCTCGCCATATACAGAAAAAAATTACAACACATATAAGGGAAGTGGGAAGAGGTGCCGACATACTGACTGCGTCACATGACTTCACAGAATAGTCTTCTAGTCATCTCTTCTTCCCAAACCTATCCCTTTTATAGAAAGCACTGCGGTGGCCTAATGGGTAGGGCGTCGGCCTCGTAAGCTGTAGCTACCATACCAAGGACTTGGAAAAATGGGACTTGTTGCTTCCTCGTTTACGCTCATCATTAAGAGGATAGAACAAGGGCTGGTTCGCTCGGTGTCAGTATAATGTGACTGAGCATACAATAGTGAAAGGTTATCATTATGTATGATGCAAGCACATTTATCCATTTTTGAAAGTTTTCACCAAAACTGAAATATTTTAAAACTTTGGTAACGTCCCAGTATACTGAATCGACTGCTTCTTCAAAGTTGATCGATACTAATAAAACAGGTATTTCTCTGATTTTTATTTCAAGCAATCTGACATATATAATTCGTATGTTTTCTTCAAACCTGTTTTGGTCTCCATGAACTATTGTATCGAGTGTTGTATTTGGCCTATTCGCAATACAGGTGCTAGTTAGTTTATATCTATCATTTAAAAGAGTAACTTGACGGCATATTTTTTTTAATTTCTGATCTTACTGGTTTTCGGAAGACGTGTTTATGACGCTTATAATGAGATGACCTAAGGCCTTCCTAAACACTTCGTAACATTCTCTCGGGAACCCGTCTAGACCTGAAGTTTCATAACTTTTCATATTTTTATAGCATTATTTAATTCAGTGTAGGTTAGTAATCCTGCTAATTGATCCGATGTTATATCACTCAATCTATTCAGATCAATGTTTTCCAAACATCAGCTACATCCGTCTCTGGCTCACCTTGTGTTGCATATAAATTGCAATAAAATTATTTTTGAGCATTCAAAGCATCTTTTCTGCTGTATATTCCCTATCCATCATCCAAAGCCACATTGATATTAATTCGTTTTTGTAGTTTCTCTTTTCTAGACCTAAATGGGGATTCTAACCAACGTACCTTTGTTGTATCCATTATACCCTTGATTTCTTGATCCCACCCTTACTCGAGTAAGCTACCTTACGACGATACCTTAACAGCCTACAATCTCGCTGCGAAATTTCTGAAGATGAATTAAAGAAAATGAAACCCCAAAATGGACATGCTGCCAGAGCCTACGGCCTTCCAAAAATCCACATAGAGTTTGACCATCTACCCCCATTTAGACCAGTGGTTGACAATATAGGATCGCCATATTATTCAGCTGGAAAGTATTTGGCAACTTTATTGAACCCACTGACAGAAAATGATTTCAAACTTAAGGACTCATTTGATGCAGCAGAAAGGATATTGTCTATTCCCAAAGACTGGTTTGATGAAGGTTATCGCTTTGTATCATTTGACGTTGTGTCTTTGTTCACAAACGTGCCGTTAAAGAAAATTATAATATCATTTTGGATAGAGTATACAAAGATAAAGGTGTTAGTACCAAACTCACGAAAAGAACTCTGAAAAAGTTGATAACTGATTGTTGTATCAAAACGCCCATCTCATGTGAAAATAATTTATATCAGCGAATAGACGGTGTCATAATGGGCTCACCTCTAGGACCCGTTCTAGCTGACATTATCATGTCAGAACTTGAGAAAACCATTGTAACCAAGCTAATTGAAACGGGGTTAATTAAGTCATATATGAGATATGTCGATGATACATTGTTATTAGTAAAATCCAAGAATATTATTTCTCTCAAGCGCAAATTAAATTCTTTTTACAAACAGCTACAGTTCATTATTGAAGATTTTGTGGATAACAATAATATTAATTTCCTTGACTTGAAATTACAAAGTGACAGGTTTAACTATTTTCAGAAAATTGACTCATACAGGATTATATGTACATTATAATGAACCATGATTTAGAGTGAGTGAGTGAGTGAGTAGGATTTAACGTCGTTTTCAACATTGTTTCAGTCATATCACGACGGTGCCTACATGTGCCAGAACACGAGAGTGTCCACGGTTCCTATTATTCTGGACACTGATCAGCCCAGTCAGTACAGCACCCGGTCACCCATCCAAGTATTGACCGAGCTCAACGCTGCTTAACTTCGGTGATCTGACGAGAACCGGTGTGCCCAACGTGATGCGCCGTACCCCATGATTTAGAAAGATCGCCTGGATAAGAGCATTGATACAACGTGCACGTAAGCTGTGTAGCACGTGTGTGCCTTATTCTCGCGTGAACTACAGTGTATTCACAAACATATGACTTGGAATGGTTTTTCTCATCAATTATGTAAACAGCTTATTAACCGATTCAAACAGCCTTATGCTAAGAAAACCACTGATTCAACCACTCCTGACATTTGTAAAATATACGTAATACTTCCATATTTAGGCAGGCAAGGCGAACTAATTGTGAATAGATTTCTCCAGAAACTCAAACAGCTATTAACCGGTGTCGCACGTTTTATTGTTATTTATGATACAAAGAAAGCTTTCACGTGTGTATCTTACAAAGATAAGGTCCCAATTAAGTTCAAAAGTTGTGTTGTATACGAGTACAGTTGTCCTGGGTGTGGTATCAAGTATATTGGTAAAACAGAGAGATGTGTGCACACCCGGTTAAAAGAACATGCACAGGGGGAATAGTGAGATCAAATCGCATGTTATGAACTGTAAACAATTTGGGCATATCGGGGATCTAATGGGGCTATCTGATAGATTACCAAACAGCACGGTGCTTTTCAGCTTACTGCCGATTTGTTAATACAAGATGTCAAAATAATAGCCTTTGCTAAACATAGGGACGAATTGTTATTCAAAGAAGCCCTAGCTATAAAAACTAGATCTCCTGAATTAAATCATGGATTAAAAGCCTCAAAAGACCGTACTGTCTTCAAGTGAACTCACCTGAGCACATATCAGTCCAGGCTCTTTGTATTTGTGTCCTCATTGGTCAATTTGTATACTTTTCTTTTTGTTATATTATTGTTTTCACACTATATATATGTTCTGTATGCAGCAGGTGCTCATACGATCCTGATGATGGCATAAATTATAGCCGAAATATAGTATCATATCACGTACCACCATGACATCAATCTTCGGAGTTACATTTATCTTAGTTTCTTTTTTTTTCTTAGCGCTTCAAATTCCGTTTATTCAATCTATCTAACTTCTGCTATTCTTCTATACTTGTATAGTTTTCTCCAATATTTTCCTCAATAATTTGAATTTCTTCTTCTGAATTGATGTCTCTCTTCCGATCTTCGTTTTTCTTTCTTTGATCATATTTAATCGTTTTTCTCTGATTTTCATGAATAATCTGTCAAAAACAACTGATCTTCTATGCAAAGTTGTAGATCTTGTTGAGGAATATTTTCTAAGTTTTAACGATTATAGGACAGTGGTTAATACTCTTCATTACTTTGATTTATTACTGAATTAACAATATCTTAGTATTTCTTCTTTTTTCAACAACGAACAATTTCATTTCCAATATTCTCTAACCCTTTCAGAATTTGTGGAGCCCCGTTTCAGTTTTACTACTTAATGGCCAGTTCTATAACCTGGAATATTTTGCACGTCAGTTGATATGGTAAATATGTCGTTGCTAACAAGGAAAACATCAAATTTGGCATGTTTTCTTGTATTTGTACGTCTGCGTGTGTATCTCCTTTCACATTCCTACATTGTTGTCCAAACATTTTCGTTCATCATTTCCTATCATTTCGTTTGGGTGATTTATGACCATCCCGGTATCCATACATGCAACTAAACTAAATCCAGTCTCCGCATATTACACTATGGACTATAACAGACGGATTCCCGAATTGCGTTATTATTGGTTCATATTGCTAAAAAGGAACGTTTGTCAAGATTTGGCCCATATACACTCACCAGCGTTACAGGTATTTCGAAAATTTCCATATCAATGATAATGAACTTATCTTGAGAGTTTTTTCGTCTATATCATAGATACCACGATAGTTATTCCGGAAGGGACTCACACAGACGTCATATGGTGCCAATTATTTATTTTATTACAGTATTTTGCATCACTGTGAGTGTCCTGAAAGCAGATGACAGATATTTTTTTTGTAGTGCAAAACATCTCTGTTTTATCCATCAACCAATCCTTGACAATTCATACTGATTGTACTTAAACTATCTGTCTTTTTCATTTTTATCTAAATACCGTTATATACTTGCTTGATTGGACATGGTAAAAATACATCCATATATTTAAGATGATAATCACAATAAATATGAAGAATTAATAAGGCATCATACTAACAAACATCGATACGAGGTGCATAACACTAAAACTATGGCTATTCTATATATCACAACCACACTGACGCACACACTCACAAGGAAACAAGAAAACGTTCTTCACAAATCCGATACTGTGGCGGTACTTCCGGCATACAGCTGTGTGCAAGTGAATTCGTTTGAAAGATCCCAGATAGTAAAAACATAAACAAGATAATATTATAAGTAATTGATAATAATCGATAATAAATTAGAAAAAAAATATTCGAACTGTTTGTTTGCGCAGAAGTCAATGTATATTATATCCCAAAGAAGAGAAAGAAAAAAAAGTTAAATGTAACAGACTTTAGAGCCTCGTGCACGTAAAGTATCGAATAAAATCATTTCATACTTTCATGCAAATATTTCATATAGCGGTTCATTGGTCATAATAACATAGTCGTATGGCCATATATCCATAGCTGTTGTTATACACGTAGTATCGACTGGATAAGAATAGTTATTTTTCGAAAAAACAAGAAAGGAAAAAAAGAAAGAAAGACAAAATTAAAGCCTCGTGCACAAAAGCCGATTGCCAATTATTGAGTGTATGAGAGGGTTACTGTTGATTGATTCGACTCGACCGACATTGTATTTACATTCCTCGATTGGTTTATATCTCAAAATATAAATTCGTTCATCAGATTACATCTATCTATTTACACAAATCAATTTATCTCCTATATCTCGGTTTTCTAACCCAGGAACCTCATCTGTCATCCAGCCGTCCCCCATGTAGTTCTACATGTAGACAATTGAGAACGCACATACCCACTCAACTGCCTCAACATTTCCTATTTATAGCAAAAAAACGAACATTTTCTGCAGCAGTCAACTACCTGAAAATTCCCCATTAGTAAAACAATACTGAAAACGATTATTTCATATTGTCTGCAGGATATTGTTACTCAACTATAATTAAGGATGTCCGCTGGTGGTTTTTGACTTCGGCAGCCATTTTGCCTGTTTTTCCATTGGGTTATCTCCCTTCCCTAGGTTAAGAGATGGGGATTTCCTTTAAAAGCCTTTTAGCCGAGAATTTTGCACAGCAACATCCATCCAATTTGCTAAATTTTGATAGACATTGTGATTATCTGCAAACAGTTAGAATATAAGAAAAAGTTAAATACTATTTATATGAATTTTTCATGAATATGCTTCAAAACTAGGGCTATTCCCTATGCTTTCTAGGTTATCAAATTGAGCATAGGGCAGTCCACTTAATGTTGCCTACAGCTAAAAAATGCACACCAACCTATATTTTTTTGTTTGTTTTTCCTCATATTACACAATTATGAATGCAACAACACACATTATTCAAAAAGTTAATTACTTTGATTTACCACCAGCGGACATCCTTAAATTTTCAGTCTGACTGGTGTAACAAAATAATTGCAATCCAATGGAAAACTCACTTCCGATTACTATGGGTCATACCGGTGGCGCTCGCTACCCCAGCCCTTTAACATAGACTACGAACAATATTATTTCAGATAATGTTACATTGAATTTGTTTCATTTTACCTCAGTCCATATATTACAGAAAGAGAGAGAGATAATTATGGTTTAACTTCGCGTTCAGCAATATTTCAGCTATATAGCGACGATCAAACAAAATTGTTAAATTGCTAAGTATGTCGGCAAAACAAGTCAAAATCTGAGCCATCTAAAAGGGATCAACGCAACGCATTAAACATATATATACATTCAAATTTATGTAACAAAAAACCTAAATCGAATCTTGTTTAACCCGACCATAAAACATCTTCTAAAGTAGATGCTTCATAAAAAAGAGTCTTTTACAATCTTAAATTCTATACAGTCGATCAAAATGTTTCACTCAGCTTCTCGTGATATGGAATAGAGATACAGACACAAACAAAACACAATATCAATCTGTTGATCAAATCTAGTCATGTAATTGTAGAATATTCAAGATGGTGGGATGAGTTGAAGTTCCACTTTTAATCGGTTGAAGGCATGAGAGTGAATCAGAGAATTACATTTTTTCCTTTTAGTGGACCTAATAGCTTCCAAAGCCGACAATATAGCTTTTCATTCTGCAGTGAATATCGAACTTTTACCTGGTAGTCGACAGGTTTTAGTTTTGGAACTAAAGCTAGTAGCACATGCTACTCTTTCACCATCTTTAGAACCATCTGTATAAATAGCCTGATGCGATCAGTATTTTTCTCCCAGTAGACCAAGTACTTGTGCATACACCAGCTGGCTCGTGTCTGCCTTTTTTTATATTTCCTCAGCGTAATCTACGGAACCACCAGTATATATAGCTTGATGCGACTCATACGTTTCTCTCATTAAAGCACATTCTTGCAAATAGTCTGCTTGGTTTGTGTCAGCCTTTTTAAATTGCCTAAGTGTAATATAGTATAATACTTGTGGTTTGGCTAACTGCTGTGGAAATGGTAAACGTTTGTTAGGTAAAATCTGATCAAGACCAATACCAGCTGCAACAATGTGTGGTTTAATGCGAATTTCAAGAGGTGGAATAAGATGTCAGTTCCATCTAAGGAAAGTTCTGGATCTTTGTGATGTTTATACTTTCTGCAAAAGAGTACATAAGTTGTCTTAGCCTTGGAATAAATGCGCGGCTGAGATACTAAGGCTATGATCGAGAATCCATCTTATTCACGGGTCTGAATGCGAGGTGCCGAGGGATGCTTTCCTGTAGACTACAAGCGTCTAGTCCGTCATTCATAATCCAGCCGTCGTCCATTAGAGAATATCCGCGTCCATAATCCAAAGACCTATTCCATATTCCAGTATTAGCACCAAATTCAAAAGACAATCATTGTATACATAAACATAGGCTTGTTTCCTGCAAGAGAGAAGCGGTCAACAGTTTTCAATGATGCCGGCAAGACATCATGATGTTCCAAAAATATCAAATCCGTATCGCTGATCAGTATTCTTAATCCATAATATTCGTTGTAAAGTCGTCATCTAAAGAATGATGTATCTCAGTCACGCTTTGATGGTGACTGTTCATATGAGTACCATGAGGATCTTGAAGTACATGGGTTCATACGGCCCCTAGCCCCGGGTTAAGCGGAATTAGACACAAGTTACGAAACGTAGCGCCATTGATCTTGCACGCTACGTTCGTATTTTGCCATCAGCATGCGATATGTATCGCCAAATTTGAGAAACTTTGAGTGGAGGCGCTTGGTGGAATAGCCCTGTTTTATAAGTTTCTGCAACAATGTTTTGTGACGTTGATTAAAATCATCACATTTAACACAGGATCTAGCAAATGCTACTAAGCGAGATATGTATACGCCATATGCAGGTCCCACTGGAATATTACTGTCCAGAAAGGGATAGTTTACGATGTCGAAATTGTAATCATCTCTTTTGTCATAAAGTCGACGAGAGAGAATGCCCGCTTCATTTTTATAGAGATAGAGATCTAAATAAGATGTGCCTGTAGGGCTATCTGTAGTTTCCTTCAAATCCAGTGAAGGTGGATATATATCCTTCACTGCGTCATTTATATAGCGATTATCCACAGCGAGAAGATCGTCTATATAGCGTTTGGTGAATGAGAAGGAACGGGCTTTGAATGGATCGGTTTTTGAAAGCGCCTGCATATAGTCATATTCATAAGAGAACAGATACAGGTCAGCCAACAGGGGTGCACAATTAGTACCCATTGGAATACCTATATGTTGCTGATATATTGTGTTGCCAAATTTCACATAAATATTTTTAATGAGAAATTCAAGCAACTCTATAAACAAAGAAACATCCCATGAATGATATCTCTTGTATGTAGTCGAGCTAAAGAATGCTTTATGGTTTCCGACATTAATATATCTACGATCAGTTTTCTTGCACACAGATACTATTAATGAACCTATACGGTCAATAAGGTCCTGATGAGGGATTGTAGTATAGAGAGTCGAGAAATCCCATGTGGATACATGTCTGTACGGTATGTGACCTTTAGCATCAAGTTCTTCCGTAAGACATTTTGAGTTTTTCAATATCCACATACATTCAACGCCAGAGTTCTTAGAAATAGTGGCACAATACCTTTCCCAAAATGCTTTTACTTCCTGAAGGGCCCTCGTTAATAGGGTTGAAAGAAGCTTGGTGGTGCAGCTTCTAGAACCAGCTATGAATCTAGCTTTGTATGGTGATTTATGCATTTTGGGAGTCCAGTATATTTTTGGTATGTCGTTATGATTGGTTGGAAGACAAATACCTCTTTCCCTGAGAAACTTTTTGTGATTGTTAAATAAATCTTCTAGAGTAAATGCAGTTTGGGAGTAAGTAGACGTATTTGATGAAGATATGTCTACACTCAATTCTTTAACCAGCACCTGGTAATAGTAATATTTACATATGAATATTATATTATTCGGAGCTTTGTCTGCTGGGACTATGACGAATTTACTCTGGAGATTTGCTAGAACTTCTTGCGAATTGAGGTTTCTCAGTACTTGTTTTGCTTGGGGAAGAGTACTTCTGTCAATATGGCGGATTGTTTCAACGACCTTGCTCTTGGTGAGGTCCAGCCAATCAACGAGTACTGTAGGTTCAACTTTTTCTCGCTTAGACCAATCAATAACGTACTGTTCCAATGCAGACAGGACTATCTTCTGGTCGGCCTTCAGATTTATTCTTCTTGGCTCTCTCATATAATTGCTTTCTAGGGACCAGACTTCGTAAATTTTCCCACCTATTGCACATCGCTCCCGTTTATTACCTGTATATGGTAGAATTCTGTTGGTGGACTGTTAGTCCCGGAGGTCCGCCATGTAATTCGATAAATATATATAGATTTATTGTTTTGGAAGGAAATTTAAGCCATATGACGTCGGCCATTCAGGTTAGATTTTCTGGGTATTTTTGCATTTACCAGGTTTACCCCATGTTTAGACGGTTACTCCATCAGACGTCCACGATGCTCATCCATTAACATCAAATGAGTTATTTGTTTAAGCTGATTTGTCATCACAGCTCTCGAGCTAGCATATCTAATTCCGTTTAAGCCGTTGCTAGGGCCGTGTGGATACCGCATGGGCAGCTGCAATAAATGTGCGGCTACGCCCGAGAATCCACCGTATTCTGTGAGATGCCGAGGGATGCTTTCCTTTAGAGCCCTATGGTTGCTTTTTAGTCACCAGACGTCTCCAATTTCCCCACCTCTTGCATATCCCTCCAACTGGAGAACTTGAAGCAATTTTCTAAACATTCTGTCTGGATCTTACTTAGACAAGGTTGCAACGTTCACTCAATGTTGTACATACTTTGCCTCCACACGATATGTTGAAATCATCTACAGAGAGTGAAACGTCAATGGATTTATTCAAAACTTCGGCTAAGCTGTTGATCTTCATATTAAGCAGAGTGGTAGACAAAATGCTACATTGTGGATCACTCTGTTCTTGACCGAAATGATCAGAAATTGTAGTACCTATACGAACTTGGGTATAAACACCTCAACAAAAGTAAGTTCCCCCAAAAAGATAGTCTCATGTTTTTAAAGGTATTAGCTCGTTTGTTATGAAACTTCTCACACATCATCGGGCTGATCAAGCCGATATTGACTAACAAAGATTATTCCGTAGGTCATTTCCTGTCTGAATGAGCATGCGCAAAGTTTAAATTGGTCGCATTTCAAAAGTTGCAAGAGAAATTTAAACACGATTTTTCGCAGGCACACGCCCAATTAATCGCCAAACTGACAACGCAATAAAGTGTCACATACATGTAAGTCAAAAATAGTTAATACAGGTGTATTTACCACAACACTATCACTTCTCTGTATCGAGTTCGCATCCTGTTGACAAATTTGGACATTTGCGACATTCTGTCGTCGGCCTTACCATTAGGATACGAGTTCGACACCGAAAGTGATACTATATCGTGATGAATACATCCGGTATTAACAATTGTTGACTACTGTGACACTTTAACATGTTGGCTTTGTGATTAAGTCGCGATTAAACTTTTCGTGCTACTTTTGAAATGCACCCGACTTGAACTTTGCGCATGCTCATTCAGTCATGAAAGGACCTACGAAATAACAATTGTTACCCAATGTTGCCTTGGTCAACCGGATGATATGTCCGAAGTTTTATCGGAATCAATCAAATATCTTGGAGAAATATGAAGCTAAATTTGGGGGGGGATTTACTTTTTTTGAGGTGTTTATAATGGGTAAACGACCTCTTCATCCCACAGTAAGAAAATCTTTCAAAATCCCATTTTTCGAGGTAGTAACCTACGTTTTTTTAAATCAAAACAGATAGAAACTACATGCTCATTCTGTATGATGAGGGTCAGGGTTTGGAACGGGTATAACAATAGCTTTATGACATAGCGATGGAAAATTCCTCGTCAGCCAAACTCTGTTAAATATGGACAATAAGATTTCAAGAGAAGATTCTCGCAAATGTTTTAAAAGTTGATAAGAAATATTATCGGGGCAGGCAGATAATTTTCTCAAGGAAAGTATGAAGCTCATCAATTAAAAACATGTCTTTATAATCTTCATTATTTGGAGTGAAAAATTTAATTTTCTTCTATTACGATGAGATTTTAGCGATCATTTCGCCAAGCTAATTAGTAATATTTGATTTGTCAGTTATTAATTGATCTATATCCTTCAGATGATGCACACTGGACTTGAGAGGTTTTATATTTAATTCTCTGCATCATATTCCAAACTTTCGTTATCGGTATCTGGTATTTCAATAAATACTCCCTCGTTTGGGGGTTTTTAACTATCTGTCGGTCACATAGTTGAACATTTTCCAACCGGTGACTTGATAGGACTATTATATCATCGCTCTGATTTATTTGTATGTAATACCCCTCAAGCCGGGGCTAGGGGATAATGTAAAAACGGTCATGCCATTCAATATGCCCACATGAATATCTACAATAAAAGCGTGGCTGGTATACAAATCATCACAGGAATCTCTTGGTTCTTGTGATGTTTTCAGAAATACGCATTCAGTATATTTTTCTGTGGGGTCATATGACTTCCGGTCAGTACGGCGACATCGTTTTCCACCATCCTTTTAATGGTGTGTTCAGTTAATCTAAGAAACATACTTTCAGGAATCAGGTTTGTTCTGTTTGATGGTTCTGTGGAATTTAGCTCTGGTAACTGTTACGTCTTTTAAATTTTCAGAAGTAAGATGTCGGCGGAAACACCGCTCGGCTTTTTCCTAACACTTTCTATCGTCTTGAATGTCGTCATTGAACCAAGGCTTTTTAATATGTGTAACACCGTAGGATTTGGGCATTGTTTCGTCAGCAGTTTCAATCAGCAGAGCTGAGAATAGTTGAATAGGATCTGGGACATCTGTAAATATATCTATCTGTAGCTTTGCCAAAAAAACCGGTTTCAAATTTGAGGCAATTAACCTTTCTAAACATATAGTACTCTAGATGTTTTCCTTTAGGGTTTTCTTTGTTATCCCAAAGTGTATTTCAACAATGAAAATCGGCCATCAATAAACCTGGTGACCAATGCTGGGGACCGAGGGTGATTTGTGCGGCTGGTTCAACACGAAACATGCAGCCACAAATATTATCTGCATCGATAATCCATTATCATCTATTATGTCTCCTTCGAAAGACGTTGTAAGCACAATTATCACGGATTTGACGATAGTACCTTTATGATGTCTCTCCCAAATCATAAAGAACTGTTGACCGCTTCTCTCTTGTAAGAAACTAGTCCGTGTTTATATATTATTTGGGGCTGTTTGGATTTTGGTGATAAACGCGGCCTTTGGATACGGACAGGAATATTTCATGTCAATGGCGGCTACTTAATGCCGAACATTACGCTGGTATTCCATGATGCTAGCCGGTCGCGGAAAAGTACTTTGCATGGAGATGAGGAAATTTCCTGTGACGATCTGTACATTTGAAGTGCATCTCATTCACGTTCCGATTCCGACATTGTGTTTCAGTGTCACGACTTGATTGTGGCCTTGGAAATCTTTAACACGCAATGGTCAACGACAATGTTGAGAAATACTACCAAAGTACCACACGGTTAACAATGGTACAATCTTGTTCAGTTTCATGGAGTTGGTCTCCCCTGTGTCCGATGCACATTTCGTCGTCGCCCTAGACGTAACATTTCCTGTGTACCGGTCCAACCAATCAATAATGTACGTTCTAATTAGGCGGTATAATTCCCTTTGCGGGTGTCGCGGTGCGGTCTTCGAGGCAGTCGGTGACAAAATGTCTTCTGGGCCCTGACTTCCCCGCTAGAAAACCCGGTTAATGTTGTACCATAAATCTACATTGACACATGGACCTCTAGGGTTGTACGACATTTATCCTATATCAAGTTAGAATGGTCTGTAATTGGGAATGACCGCCTTGTGTTCCCACACAGAGATATGAGCTGACCAGTAGTCCAGCTCGTAAGTGCAAACAGTGGCGCGGTATTGTGCCATTCCAACAACAAAAATGACCACGATCTTGATGGATTTGCTACAATACAATTAGCTTCATTATCTATCCGCACGTTTGGTGACTTGCGTAAGAGTTTCTGTACAGTACTGTTCAGCTCAGTTGGTATTGAGGGTGGGTGGGGAGTGGGGTGGAATTTGGTTCAATCTCACACTCAAAGTTATTTCAGTCGAACCCCTGCCGCGGATTCGCAAGCGATCACAAGTGATGCGCCTTGGACCACACGGCCACCGAGCCCCCCCCCCCACCCCGCTCCAACAAAAACCTCCCACTATGTATTGGTCACTTAATGGTCCGTGCTATTCACATCTCCGTTCATCTTAACAATAACTTATTGCAATTGTGCATCAGTACTTTTTAGTTCCGAACTGCACAGTTCTGAAAAATGTCTATCAAATCTATAGCCAAGAACAGGTAACAAATTAGCGAAGAAACTGTACTCCAATATAACGTTTCTGTATCCTAATATCGATTGAGTTGAGAGGGCCGAATAGGCGAGCTCATCAGATTTTGCATTATTTCAATTTGTATTTCTTATATCCTAAAGCAGGCGGCCGTACTCTTCACACAATTGTAATTTTGGAACAGATGACCAGTGTAGTTTAAGGTCATAAAGTCACCGGAACAACTTCGTATCGGAACTACTACTTGCGACAATAAGAATACTCCCATTAAACTGGACTACAAGATAACTACACTATTGGTGCACCTGTGCTTCACCTAAGATAGCCCCGAACAGATTCATTACTACTAACAACAGAAGTATTGACATTGTAAGGATTTGTGGAAACTTTAGACCAATAACAATCTCAAATAACATTCAGCTCATTAGTGTACTAACGATATGTAGAGTCAGGGATGGACATATTTTATAATACAGGCGACCTTTCAGTCGTGCAGAGAAAGCAGAAACCTTGACAGAATGGGAGTCTCTATGTTAAATGACGGTTGTCGAATCGTTGATTTAGCTATACATAACGTTCGTTATTTGAATGGATTTGTTGATAACGTTGCTACACAGTTTGATTTGCGGTGAGATTTTTTAACCGGTTCAGCGATCAGACCACTTTCAAAATCGCGAAAAGTTAGTCCTTTTATATCCCCGGAAATATTGTTTGTTAAAAGTTTGAGATAAAAACTATCTCGCTGAGAATGTTGGATTCCCTTACAAATGAAATGACTCTCATAGAGCGGCTTACATCGACAAAGTTAACAAAAATTGTCCCACAATTATCACCAATTGTTGCATCAATAAATTTGACCCTACTCTTCAGGAGATGGATGGAGTGTTATCAAATGTAGCTTTCGGCTACAAACGCTGCAAATGTAGTACAATCTCGTCTTATGGATAATAATAATTGAATGGCGTTTGAGCCCGATGCCATGTCGGCGTCCTACAGGAATGTTTCCCAGCTAGTACGATTTGTACGGTCATAATGAGCGAACCAACAGAAGGAGAGGTGTAGAGTGTACACCACCAGAACAAACATGTATCATTCATCCGTGATCCATAAAGAGCACACAACACTATTTTCCATAGGATGTGAACGAAAACAACCTGAAAAGTAAGCGTATCAAAACTCAAATAATAGCGTGACTGGACCCTAAATGATCAACCATCGAAACATCGAAGTTGAAGTGTAAAACAAATGGATTTATTTTTTTATAGGTTGGGGATTGTAAACTGCACTGTGGAATGCGAGTCCGCTCTCTTTAATCATTTGATGGAGGACAGAAATTAAGATGGCCATTCGTATTTCACTGATTGTTCAGCGTCCATGTATTTGAAACTTGAACCTTATTGAGTTTTCAGTAGAAGCAGATGTTATCAATACTATCTCCTAGTTGAAATGACTCCCGCTAACACGAACTACACATCATCGATCCCCAGTAGCTGAACATGTTTTATCAGCACGTACGTACAGTTCATATCCTAGATTACCGGGCTTGAGCTTTATTTGGTCCAATTCAATCAGATCAAACAGACCGGCCCTGACAGATAAATTGAGGGATACCACAACAATGTTAGATAGTAATTTCTCCAGGGTATATTATACGACGGGTTGATGGCGAGCGAGATTAGTCTTAAATTACACGATCCATTAACACAGTGGAGAACTATAAAGTTCCCTTGTCGGGGGCCCTTATCAACTCATTTCCCTTTGTCATTAGTTTGGTGAAGAACATTGTACCAAAGAATAAGATATTTGGCGATCGAACTTCATATGCAATGATAAATGATGTCCGTTCTGATTACTGCAGACTACTTTCAGACTGAAACTGAAATTATTAGCCTTGTAGGTTGAGACCTTACCATGATTCAAGCTGTTTTGCGATGAAATTGCCACAGGCTTAATGCTACGTGATAACTGGTCATCCAGTACCCTACAACTGAATTGGAAGAAAGAGATGAGAATTGAACAAAGACATTTATCGTATACTTCTCCAGTCTAAGTGTATTTGCACCGGGAAATTATGATCACAACATGTACCCAGATTTACAAGTTCTCTTAAGGATTCTTGTATGGAATCCAATGGATAAATTCTTTGACAGTTGCCTCTCCTCTTCTCAGCGTTATGGATTGAGACTTGAAGGCATATATTGCAAGCGTCCTATCTGGTATTCCGCATGCAGCCGTCGTCCATTTTGAATCTCGGCGGCCACATTCGCAAGAGCATATCCGTATGGCACCTATCAGGCATAAAATTACAAAACATGTAGACATCGGCTATTTTGATTTGCCATAGTGGTATCAAGATGTTCAAATCCATAATCCTGGCGAATATGCCTCTAGTCACACTCTATTTCTTACATATACAGATCATTGATACGGGCTTTTGTGACTGGAGTATCGTGGTATCTTCCCGGCAGCACTGAATTGGGGCGATATGGTGGGGAAAATTGAAGATGTCTGGCGACTGAGGGGAGATTTGGCTTAATGTCACACTCAAGATTGTTTCACTCATAAAGTGGCAGTCAGTTTGGTTGGTGGAGGAACCCGGAGTACCCGAAGATAACCACCGCCTGTCGACAAGTAACTGACAAACGTCCGCGGTTCCGGTCAGCGGTGAGAGGCTAGCGGGCACCAGTGAAACGCCTTAGACCACTCGGCCACCGAGGACGTCTGGCGACTGAAAAGCAACCACATGACTTAACAGGAAGCTTCGCTCGTTACCTCACATTCAGACCAGAGAATAAGGTAGATTCTTGGACGCAACGTTAGTATCTTAGCCGCGCTGTCATTGGAGTTTTTCATGCGGAGACCATGAAGTATCCACACGATCCTTAGCACCAGCTTAAGCGGAATTAGATATGCTAGTTCGGGAGCTGTGATGATAGATCAGCTCAAACAATAATTTTAACGGAGAGAGAGAGAAAGTTAAGGTTTATCGTCGCGCTCAGCACTATTTCAGCTTTATAACGACGATTAAACAAAACCCTAAGTATTCAAGTCAACAACTCAGCAAACTAACACATTAAAACAGGTACATACATTAAAATTTAAACAACAAACCGATCTCTCAAATAATCTAAAATACAATCTTCTTTTGCTCGACTAAAAAGATTTTTAACGTAGCTGCTCGATAAAAAGCATATCTTACAATCTTAAAATCAATACAGTCGATAAGAATATTTTTCACCGTGAGATCTTCGTGGCATGGAATACACCCTGGGACTGGCTCTTTTTTTAGTAAATATTCGTGAGTTAATCGTGCATCGCCGATCCTACATCGTCTAATCATGGCCTGATCGAAACGTTTCTGGCTGTTGAGATGAATATAACCAATAGTTGTTTTGAACTCGTGAAGTTTGTTATTATCCATAGTATCCCATAAAGATTGAAATAACTTTCTCATATAACCACAGATAGATGGTCTGAAATCGCCGTATGAGATTCCAACAGGATCAACCTCATGAGTATCGGATCTGACATTCATATTTGGATTCAACCTCGAAAGATCCACGATAAGTCTATTCAATCTGACCATCAGAAAAGATCCGCGATATGTCTATTCAATCTGAGCATCAGAAAGGATCCGCGATATGTCTATTCAATCTGAGCACCAGAAAACATCCGCGATATGTCTAATCAATCTGAGCATCAGAAAAGATACGCGATATGTCTATTCAATCTGAGCATTAGAAAAGATCCGCGATATGTCTATACAATCAGAGCATCAAAAAAGATCCGCGATATGTCTATTCAATCGGAGCACCAGAAAACATCCGCGATATGTCTAATCAATCCGAGCATCAGAAAAGATACGCGATATGTCTATTCAATCTGAGCATTAGAAAAGATCCGCGATATGTCTATACAATCTGAGCATTATAAAAGATCCGCGATAGGTCTATTCACTCTGAGCATCCGCAAGATCCGCAATATGTCTATCCAATCTGAGCACCAGAAAAGTTCCGCGATATGTCTATTCAATCTGAGCACCAGGAAGTTTATTTATTTATTTCGCAAAAAGATCCGCGATATGTTTATTCAATCTGAGCACCAGAAAAGATCCGCGATATGTCTATTCAATCTGAGCATCAGAAAAGATACACGATATGGATCTTCAATCTGAGCTTTAGAAAATATCCGCGATAGGTCTATTCAATCTGAGCATCAGAAAAGATCCGCGATATGTCTATTCAACCTGAGCACCAGAAAAGATCCGCGATATGTCTATTGAAGCTGAGCATCAGAAAAGATACGCGATATGTCTATTCAATCTGAGCATTAGAAAAGATCCGCGATATGTCTATACAATCTGAGCATCAGAAAAGATCCGCGATATGTCTATTCAATCTGAGCACCAGAAAAGATCCGCGATATATCTATTCAATCTGAGCATCAGAAAAGATACGCGATATGTCTATTCAATTTGAGCATTAGAAAAGATCCGCGATATGTCTATACAATCTGAGCATCAGAAAAGATCCGCGATATGTCTATTCAATATGAGCATCAGAAAAGATCCGCGATATTTTTATTCAATCTGAGCATTAGAAAAGATCCGCGATATGTCTATACAATCTGAGCATCAAAAAAGATCAGCGATATGTCTATTCAATCTGAGCATCAGAAAAGTTCCGCGATATGTCTATTCAACCTGAGCACCAGAAAACATCCGCGGTATGTCTATTCAATCTGAGCATCAGAAAAGATACGCGATATGTCTATTCAAGCTGAGCACTAGAAAAGATCCGCGATATGTCTATACAATCTGAGCATCAGAAAAGATTCGCGATATGTCTATTCAATCTGAGCATCAGAAAAGATCCACGATATGTCCATTCAATCTGAGCACCAGAAACGATCTGCGATATGTCTATTCAATTTGAGCATCAGAAAAGATCCGCAATATGTCTATTCAATCTGAGCGCCAGAAAAGTTCCGCGAAATGTCTATTCAATCTGAGCACCAGGAAATGTATTTATTTATTTCTCAAAATGACCAACGGATTTGACTCCATTTACAGGTCACTAAAATACTATATACAGTGCATTGCAAACATTATAACAGGTGAACATTGGTAAATTGCAAACATATAAAAATGAATATATGTGGTTTTACTTAAGATGAAACCGGTAAAAAGTAAAACCGGTAATATAAATTAGGTTATATCGATTGCGACCGTCTTCCATTTATAAAAGTAAATTACATGATAAGGTACAAATTACGACAGTCTTGCATTTATAAATATATTACAGCGACAGCGGACGTAAAATCGATCTTTCAAAAACATGTTTTCAACTAAATAATTCGATGTTATATAGTTCAGTATAAGTGAAATCCGTACACATGATTCCTTCTTTAAAACACATAAATCTAACAAATTTCTGAATTTACTGTACTCTAATGACTAATGAATGACATTTAGCATGAGGAGACCAGACATTTAGCATGAGGAGACCAGACATTTAGCATGAGGAGACCAGACATTTAGCATGAGGAGACCAGACATTTAGCATGAGGAGACCAGACATTTAGCATGAGGAGACCAGACATTTAGCATGAGGAGACCAGACATTTAGCATGAGGAGACCAGACATTTAGCATGAGGAGACCAGACAACCGAGCAATAGTCAAGTCGACTCCTCACGAGTGAGAGGTATAATGAGTGGAAAGATTTGGTGGATTTAAAAAACCGCAATCTTATTCAATGTGTACCGAAAGCGTTGCAGAGATACGAAAACACTACACAACTCGGGAAACATTAGTGGTCCTGGGCATATTTTCAGCAATATGCAACAAAATATCAGCCTGGGGATCTAAAGGCTTGGTGCTGACTTCTTCTTAGTTTGCGCCCTACCATAGTCTCACAATATAATTTTTATTGAACTCCGAATATCGAACTCCAAGAATATTTCCATCCCCAGCCCAATTCCTCCAGCCCACCCCCTTCCGGGCATAGAGCGGTAAAGGCTGAATTTACACAGCTGCGATTTGAAAAAAAGTATGGCGATCTCCCATTTGTATGTCATATTTCACCAGGAATGTATGAACCCCACATAATATGGTACTTTGAAGAAACTTTGACTTAGGAAAGTTGAGAAAATGGGATTTGAACCTGAAAATAGTGCTATTTTCCTATTAATCCAGTGTTATAGCCATTCATCGGACACATCCAATGATCACACAATATTTTGTAAATAACCATGGTGACCAGCACTTTTTCCCCTAAAATGTTGAATTATTGACCGATGACTCATTACTGAACTTTCGAGCAAATTCCCAATTTGAAAGTTCGACTGTGATACCGCCTCAGGAAAGTTGAGAAAATGGGATTTGAACCTGAAAATAGTGCTATTTTCCTATTAATCCAGTGTTATAGCCATTCATCGGACACATCCAATGATCACACAATATTTTGTAAATAACCATGGTGACCAGCACTTTTTCCCCTAAAATGTTGAATTATTGGTCGATGACTCATTACTGAACTTTCGAGCAAATTCCCAATTTGAAAGTTCGACTGTGATACCGCCTCAGTTCGCAACATGAAGCCGAATTTACATGTTTCTCGTGAAATATGAAACAAAAATGTGGGTCATCATACGTTTTCTGAAATGGCAGAATTTTATCAGATAATGGGGCCTTTAAAGTCCTATCCAGGAGGGGATAGGCGTGGAAAATTCGGGTGGAATTGGGAAAATATTATTGCGGATTACCTCCAAGGCACCTGTAAGGCTGTCTTTATGCTGGAATTGAATTGGTACAAATTCTTCGGATATTAACAGCATAATCTCTAGCCGCCGCCCGACCATTAAATATGACCGGCCCACCGTTTCGTGAGACATATTTCACTTTTGAGCGGTATGCTCAATGAGGTATAAATGGTTCAATTTTATCCTAATGTAAGGTGTCTGGATACTATTGTCAGAAATTAGTATTGGTTTGAATAATTTCAAAAATCCCTATGTTACAGCTGCATAGACGCATACACATGAACGTGCTATCGTGGAAACACGATCACTGATATGGATGACTGACATTATCATTATATTTGTATACAGCTGGAATATTGCTGAACGCGATCGTCATCTCTCTATCTCTCTCTGTATGCAAGTCAATGTGCTTCATCCAAGAGATTAATTTCTTTGTTTGCATGAAAGTGAATGCCCTTGCTGTGAACCCCATTGTTTTAACCTGTATTGCTGAGAATTCGTCCAAGCATCATTGTGTGATATCATTGGTGCACTAATACCTCTAGATGGTCTGTCGGCATAAAGTTTGTGATCAATAGAGATATATTTTCTCAAGGGCTTACCGGGAATTATGCGCATAGGGCCGAATCGTGCCGTCTACAGACAAGCTCGAGTTTCATCTAGATCTTCACCTCGACGGACGGTCTTGAAACGCCTCGGCTCAATACTGCCGTTTTCTGCGAGACCACATCGTATCTTTATTCAAACATCGGTCAATCGTTTCTAAAATATTCAACACAAGTTTGACCCGTTTCGCCATTTTATTTACCTCTTGTTGGAGCTTCTATTCCACCTCATTCTCTCTGGACAAGCGTAGTTTCAGCCCTGAGACTAAATAAACTACATGTAGGTCAGCTGCAGTTTCATTTTCAAACAGGCGAATTAACAGTGCTCATTACAATGAGAAATGGTGTGACGAAACTCGCCAAATTGGACTCACAATGACAGGAAACTATTCAGTTGTGGATTAATTTGAGGTTGGTGCTGGTATAAGAGCACATTTTTGTTTTATAAATTATTGACCTAGGCCTAGGCTCGCAGAAAACAACATTATTAAGTAAAGCTATCTATAGTCGTATCCACGCCATATATATGTCACAAACCATTCGTCGTGGTGGAGAAGGAAAAGAGGGAACAGAATCTAGTACTGTTATGCCACTTTCCTGAGGTGGAGTAATCAATTGGTACTATTCCGAATTAGTCCAGAGATGCACCAATATTAGGGATACCTGCTTGTTTTTAATTAAATCCTTATTTTAACCGTCTTATACTTATGTTTTTTTCTCTCGTATAAAGAGGTGTGAAGGTGTTTCTATCGTTGAGACTCAAATACTTTACTGGCAACGGCTGCCAACTGAATGTAGAATCCGATGTCTTTGGAATCCTTATAATCCCCTCCGTTTCCCTACCATCCATGGCATGGCCTAATTGTCATTCTACACCGAATGCAACTGTTCCGTTGGTCTGTCGTGACTGGGGAGGTGTGTGAGGAAACTATAAGCACTGGTCTTCTATCCGCTAAGCTAAAATCTTTCCTCCAATGAAGCCATATGTTTGAAACCTTGCAGCAGTATACATTGATGTGATATATTACGTAAGACCAGACATGTACCACCATCCAAATTGACCCGAGAGCTTGGTGGCCCTCGTTTACTGAATCTCTAATTACCCATACTTTCTAAATCAGATATATCACTAATTGATAGGAAAATATCTAGTGAGCGGACAGTCCGTGTTTCTGACCCGAATGCGTTACACTATGCCATCGCGAGAACAGATAATGTTTTTGCACTGAACATGCCTTTGCACAGCTGCTTCTATTTGAAGCGCGTCCTTATATCAGGCTGAAGAGCAGCACCATGATCGTGCATGCATGTAATTGTACTTAACTGCACACTGCATAACAAATCTTCCTTCGAAGAAAAAGCTTTCATTATTCAATCAATTAATTCAATTGTGTGGGTTTAGTGACTAGGCAGAAGTAATAGTAATGGTAAGAATGGAATGACATAATTGAATGGAACCACTTTGAACGAAGAAATCGTTTAGGCAAATTAGAAAACAACAGCAGAAATGAATTTCTATTAAGCCTTTCGCCATGGCTCATTCTGGTCATTGCAGTAACTGTGTCAAATTGAACGTGTAAACACATGTATCATGTTCATGTATAATCAGCTGAGCGACGGCTGACCTCAACCAAGAAAGATCCCCCATATATTGCTTTTACTAAGCCATATACTAAGCATGTGAGCCTTAAGACGACCTTATTTCCATACATCATGGCAGACCTCTCAATTAGAAGTGGCAACGCCATACAACACGGCTGAAGATTATTGTAATTTGTCCTGCGTCTAGACAATGATGATCTCAGATCGCGGGTTAGTCTCGAATATGCTCGGACATCCCGGACTTCTGATATATTGCCAGCGAATAGCCACGAAACCGATACTCGTTCTCCGCCAATATGATCGATTGATCTAGCTCCTAATAATAAGCTTGGACGTGGTAATGTGATACCATATCGTTGCGATCTTTAAAACACAGAAAGAAAGGTCATATGCATCCATGTACATTTAAACGATCATTATCTTCACGGTGTCAGTGAGTGAGTCAAGTTTAACGTCGCTTTCATTAATATTTCTGTCACGTCGCGACGATTCACGGTATCAATGTGTAGCAAACATATACCTGGAGTTGTGGTGTACCACAGAAAGGACACGGGCCATTTGGGTCACTAATTGGTAGGTGTGAGAGTCGATAAAGTTTTATTGACATATCCGATTTTCTCCAATTTTCTTGGTGGACGAATTGCTTAAATGAATTTAAACTCTCACAATTTAAGTATCGAAAAAAGGTTGTAATGTAACTAAGAACTACAAACATTGAAATGCTGAACTCAGCCATAAGGATTTCACGAGTAGAACATCATACATCATGATGTATCCTCGCTTGCTAACTGTTGAACGTAAAAGGTCGTTCGATTATTGACGCGGAACTTCTTTTGAGAACAGCCCCCCTCAGGATTGTGAGTAATCCGAGAACAGGCCCCTTCAGAACTGTGAGTAATCCGAGAACAGGCCCCTTCAGAACTGTGAGTAATCCGAGAACAGGCCCCTTCAGAACTGTGAGTACAGGCCCCTTCGGGACTGAGTAATCTGAGAACCGGCCCCTTCAGAACTGTGAGTACAGGCCCCTTCAGGACTGTGAGTAATCCGAGAACAGGCCCCTACAGAACTGTGAGTACAGGCCCCTTCAGGAGGATAATGCCCCTTCAGAGTGCAATCCCTTCGGGACTGAGTACAGGACCCTTCAGGACTGTGAGAACAGCCCCTTCAGAACTGTGTGTTGTTTTCAAACATAATGCCTCAAAGTTTGCGAAAATGATGACCCACACTACTCAATATACCAAATCGACAAACTGTGTATTAGAGGTATAATAAATGAGGTGATTTGAGAGTGGATGGTTAGAAACAGACGTGGTCATCAGAGTAATTCCCCTTGGATGTTACAAGTATCTCCAGTTCCAAAAAGCCCTGAATCGAGAGCATTGATCAACCCGCATTGATCGTTCACTTGGAACATTTCGTAATTTGTCTATTTTATGCACGTCGAAAATTTGGCACATAGGGACTGATTGGACTTGACAAATGATTCTATGGGTGACTGAGATGATGCCCTGTGACTAGGGATGTCACTGAATGGGAGACTGTAGTCGGGGATAAGAAATGTGTAAGGGACGGGTAATGTGGTAGTATATTTAATTCCTCTGGAAACCGGACTTTAATTCAATTGAAATCTAATATTATTCGATAACGTCATGTTTGCTTTGATTATAGTACGAGGCATTGATGTCGTTTTCGATGGCATGAACTTTTCTCTGAATTGACGGCCACAAAGATAATAAATACAAAGAAAAATACAAAAATTAATGGTGGAGGGTACCGAGAATATGATGTATTTATTCATACTCCGTTTTCAATAAATTACAAATTTTATTATTATAAATTATTATACTTGTCATGTATAATACACACGTTTATTATGTTATTACGGACACGTAACTGCTTATCCTGTAAAATTTGCCCGTATTCTCTCAATACGTTGAGAAAAGGGGACATAACACACATGGATATATGCGGACTAGACGCTTGTATTTGCATACTTTTCTCCCCTGAACTGCAAATAACACAAAAGCAGAGATATTAGGTTCATCGTTGCGCTTCGCAGTATCACTTTCGCGATGTATTGACTGGAAAGATACAGAGTTCATTAAAAGAAATCCATTCAATCCATTGATAACCAGTGCCGTTATGAAGTGGTTGTTTGCTTAAAAGACCATCATTTAAATTTACGGTTTCGCAATTATTTCCAATAAAACCATCATTCCATCTATCAAACGCATGCATGTATTCCGAAGTTCGACAGAATTTAGTCTCGTGTGAGCCTTTCTATCCTGGAGAGTAATATGAAGCAAATGGATAGCGTTATGAACAAAACTTAATTATTATACAACGTGATCGGTATTAAGGCCGGTTTACGTTTGTGTTTCAGTGTCTTGTTATCTCCCAACTCGTTGATTGGTTATGCAAGCCAGTACCAGTACCTGGATAATGAAGCTTCATTCAATATATATTACGTCCACTTTTCCTGTATAACCCTTTCTACAAAGCAGAAATTATACAAATGAATTACGATTACGTACGTTTTCCATTACGATTTTCATTACGTTTTCGTATCCAGGAACTATTGATCGATGAGCATCTCTAGAGGAATATTAATAAAATCTTGGACAAAGCATTATACTGCTTTTCACATGTCAGTGCGATAATTAGATGGAGCCCGATAATATGATATCAACATATGTTATGGAACAGTGTACGTAACTGTGTCCCTGTTGAAGACAGATGGATTGTAAAGGACAAACCTATACGATGCATCATAGCTTATCAGCAGGTGCGTTGGACAGCATTACATACATCTTAATGTTGACGCGATGAAAGTTTATATTGTATTTTGAGGGATCACGTCGGTTTAAGGATGACCGATTAAACTCTTTTGGTTGGCAAATACCCGTTTTCTGTGGTTCCGGTTATATCGAAGTGCATTCCCGATCCTCAATCCTTCTCGGAATCACTCGAAGGGAATTAGTTAAAATGCAAAAAAATAACCGATGAACCATGCCAATCTATATGCTATGGATTTTCTGGAAAACGAGATAGTTGGAGAATAACCGTTTGATATCTTATTTCTCTCGAAAACTAACAGATTCAAATCGGTAACAAATGACAGGTGTTTCGATTCTGTCCTTTGATATTCTGATAAATTTATCTTTCGACAATTCGAGCCATTCGACTGGACGTGTTTCATACTATTATGCTATTAACCAAGTGTTTTCATATTGGCCTAGTTATAGGTCCGAGGTGTGCCGTATTGGCACAGGCCGCAGGCCGAGGGCTAATACGGCTGACCGAGGACCTATAATCAGGCCAATAGGGAAACAATTGGTTAATGACATTTTTATTAAATAACTCTTCAACAACCTTTTTTTTCATCGGTTATAATATATTGAAACGTTTTCACTACTATACGTGGGATAATGGATGTTTCAGATCCACAGAATGCGCAGGGTCCCCAAGACAAACTGTCAGGCTACTGGGAACGCACTCGGGCACTGATCCTGGCCAACGAGGGAGTTCGATTCAACCTGCCACCTTGTCTGGATCAAGGAGGTTGGAAAGGAAGACCTGTAATGACAACCAAAGCAAATTAATGCAATACTGACATATAATTCTTTGAGCAGGTATACAGGATTCAAATCGTGGTAGCGTACAATCCCTGCAAAGAAGATCCCTACTCTATGAATTATCTGTACTCTTATAGTTATCATTAACCGAAGTTCAATATAATAGAAAACATGTACAAAATAGATAGCTCTAGCTATTTCGCGAGCAGGCCTGGTCACAGCCACAGTCTGGTCACGACCGGTTCTCTCATGGGTGGGTCCAGCTTCTATCTTCCTTCCCCAGGGCTTTGCAGTAGGATCCAGCGTCTATCGTCCTTCCCCAGATATTCGTGGAAAGGTCCAGCGTCTAGCTTCCTTCCCCAGGTCTTCGTTCACTCCCGTATGGATGAACACTGCGTCGTGTCTCGTCTTACTCGACTAGGCCCCTCCGTGGTTATGTCCGACGTGTGTCTTCCTTCCCCCGGTCTTCTTCCCTCGGGTGGTATGGACTTCTCGTCGTCGTCGTGTCTCGTCTTACACGACTAGGCCCCTCCAAGCGTTGATAACCGTCAATGGATGCGGACGGCCTGGGCACGACAGTACTATCACAGTACAAAGGCTTCTACGGCACCGGCCCGTCTCTCTGTAACACCGCAGGACTATTCAACTGCACGGCTCACCACAGCAGCAGACGGCACCCCTCGTAGGAATACACCCCCAGGCTTCAGCGACCCCGCTCACGGCGACTCACTCCGCGGCCCGGCTCCACGGATGAATCATCAAGGCTAGAGTTCTCGGCTACACAGTCCACATAGGATCGGACATCAATAACACACGGTGGATAGGCAGGCACCTGGTCTAGTAACCCGCTTCCTATACTACTGTATGGGCACCTGGAATCGGCACCCTCCTTCTATACTACTGTATGGTCAACTGGTATAGGAACCCTCCTTCTATACTACTGTATGGTCAACTGGCCCATGAACCCTCTCTCTATACTAATGTATGGTCAACTGGCCCATGAACCCTCTCTCTATACTACTGGAGGGTCAATTGGCAATAGATAGGCATCTGGTCAAAGATTCCCCCTTTATATACTACTGTATGAGACAGTAGTAATCTATGATTGGCCGTCGTCGCTATATAGCTGAAATATTGCTGAATGCGACGTTAAACCCTAATTCTCTCTCTCTCCTATGATTGGCCGTGAATTATATATGTACAGGGTGGTGAGAGATCATATGCTTATGGAGGCGTGAATGAATAATCGTTTATCGTACGATTAACTGGGTAGATGTATATTTATCAAGCTATAGGCTCGAACCTATAGCTTGTGGGTGTTAGCGTGAATATATTTCAACCTGTACGTTGTGTATTTAAGTACGTGTGTGCATGAGTAATTGTTTAGGTAGGAACTGTGTATGATTTGCCTAGCTATACCCTCTTCACAGAGACGAGCGTCTCCTACCGGGTACAGCTTAATCGATACCATAAAGGTATGGCCGTGCTATCAACACTAACGCCGTTAGTTAATTCCCAGAGCTGAGCCTACACTATCGTACAGTAGAGATTAGGAATAACCATTGACGATAAGTGTCTATACTCTTAACTGCCAGCGCAATACCCAAACAACTGTGCGATACGGTTGAAATAGGTAGAGATCGAAGTAGAGTAAACACAGCCCGGACGTGTGATTGTAAGTGTGTGTAAATGTATGCAATGATGCTATAGGATTCGGCGGCGGCACTTCTACAATTCGGCGGCCTGGTCGCGGCCCGGCGGCGGCCCAAATTCGGCGGCGGCACTTCTCCAATTCGGCGACCTGGTCGCGGCCCGGCAATGTATTGGATTTCTTTTCCCCAATAGATTTTGCGTGTGCTCTCACCTCGATGTTTCTGCTGGTCTCTCTCGTTTCAGCGGGGACCTGGCTTATATAGGGCTACCGCTCTTCTGTGGATAAAGGTAGAAACAGACGTCGAAGATACCAGCGCCCTCTTTACTGTCAAATCACAACACTTCCCGATCAGTTTATCTGGACTTCGCTGGATAAATATGGCTATGGAGGAACAAACCATAATTCATAACGGACGTAACTGGTAAATATCAGCTTCCAACTCTCTCTGGTTAATTCATACGACGACCGCAAAGTTCACTGTCCTAATCTGCATATTCTCTGAAACCGACTTCCGGATTCCTGACTGACGTCATCTACGGCGAAGCAAGTGAGCACACCAGCGTCCCTTTCTCCGTCCCGACTGATCGTTTCAGATAACTTCACCGAGATTTCGAGGCATCGTCTGTCTCCCGGATTATTATAGTTCATTCTAGGAAAATTACAGCGTTGGATTCCACCAGGTAAGTGAACCGCACACATAAACACAAGGTAACTTTCGATTTCACAGTCACGTATCATTCAGAAGCTGTGATTTATTAAAGGGGATCCCAAGGGGTCGTTATCAACCTGCACTTTCGTTACACTACCCCCGCCTTCGAAGATCATGACGCCCTCGTCATGCCTCGACCAGTTCATGATGAAGAGTTGATTCACAGCATAAAGTCCAATCACGGTAAATCACAGTCTTGAGAGAGAAGTATACCAATTTTTTTTTTTATATATTTTCTTTTTCCCCGCTGTAGATTTCAGCAGTCCATCCCGGAGTCTCAGGAGTTCGTCCGACCCCATCCAGGCAGAATAACACAGGAATCACTCAGAGTCAGCCCGACCCTATACCCGGAACTGGAAGTCTGCTTGCCCTCCTCGGGTACTTTATTATAGGCAGTATCTCCGCCCGTCAGGTCCGTGTTATTATGGACAGGAATATTCAGTGGCCAATTACGGCCATCTCCACGAGCACACTAGGTTTGTTGTACCAGGCATCAGTCACTCGTGGACACAAAGGGATTCCGGTCGTCAGAACCGGGCCGCATGGTGTGTTCCTCCTCCCATTCCCAGCGGTCGTATACTTTTCGTTCTTCCACCCCTGGGCGGTTACGCACCGTATCCACGTATAGCCGCATGCGGCGTACCCGCAATCGTTGTGGGGGAGCGGCGGTCGGGGTCCTCGGCCGGGATGAGGGCCGCGTCGACGAGGGCTGGGCGCGTTCCGGCTTCCTCAGCCGGAAGAACATACTTTGCTCGTCATCGGATTTGTCCTCCTCGGCGACCTCCCGATCCGTCGTGTCAGGCCCGGACGTCCCTCCCCCGGAGGCAACACCTTCGGATACTAGGCTCGCCGGCCTATCGCTTAGGAGGACCTCCGTCACCGGGTCCGCTGGCACCGGTAGCAGGATGGCTTCATCCGTGGCCGGTTGCAGGTCTTCCTCGACCGAGGGGATCACAATCGGCTGTGAGGATGGGCTGATCACAGTTACACGGGGCGCTGCACCCCCGGCGCTGGGTAACACTTTCACGGCAGAGGCCAGACGTATGGAGGCTGTGCCGGCTGTGGTCGTCTCTTCCTGCGGGGCGTTCTTCCGTACTGTTCTGGTCCCCCCCACAGACGGGGGCAGGGCCAGTATGGGGGTCCCTGGCAGTCTGGGCTCCGGTAAGGGCCGGTCGTCCTCCCAGGCATGGACGGTTCGGATATGCTCCCGCATGTGTTTTCGGGCGCCGTAGTCTCGGTCACAGAACGGGCAGAGAGCACGTCCCCTTCGCTCCCCTCGGTCCCGCTCCTCCTCACTCCGTCGTGGACTCCGGCTGCGCTTGCTACTCATTTTCTGCAACGAGAAAGAAGATTTCAGGTTAGGCATTTCTCGTGGACCAGTAGAATAACAGTGAGGTTGAACCCGGGAAGTGAGGATTCCTATCTCCTCCCTACGCCTATCATGTCCTAGCCCTACTTCCATCCCCCCGTATGGTGTCCTGCCCATCCACCGAGCGGTCATGACGAAGTCACGGTATCGTGCCGGTCGCCTAGAGATTCGTCCCCTGGTCGTAGGAGCGCGGGTACGGCCCTCTGATGGAGGTAGCGGTTCACTTTCCCCTCCAAACGACATAGGACTATCTGGGTTTGGTCTTGGCCTAGAACTCCACGTCGTCGGTGAGGCCCTCTGCTCCTCCAAAGGGGCTCGCTCCAGTTCGACAACCGATGAAACTGGACGATCGGCCGGAAGCCCAACCTCGTAGTCTGCCAGTCTCCAAGGACGACGGGTCCTCCGCCCGCTTCTTGTCTGCCGAGGTGCAGGGGATCTCGCGGCGGCCGGGTGCTCCACCGGATATGGGAAGACTCCCACGGGCTCCGAGTCGTTCTCAGACTCGACATCACCATCATTCTCTGTAGACTCAGTGGTCTCACTATCCGACGTCTCTCTGGGGTAGAAGGGCTTCAGAAGATCATGATGGACGACACGGAGGCCACCAGCCTCGTCGGCGATGCGATATGTCACATCGGTCAGGGCTTCTTTCACAGTAAAAGGCCCTCCCCACCGGTCACGTAGTTTCCGGATCTCCCCACGCTTAGTGGCGGAAATATACAGGTAAACCTGATCACCAGGCTTGTACTTGTGGGGAAAAGCTCTCGTATCGTAGATACGTTTCTGCCGCCTCAAGCTCTTCTTCGAAGTCTCTCGGGCAAACTCGTGTATCTCAGCCATCTCATCCCGGAGATCTTCGACCCACTGTGTCGGCTCTACCTGCTGGTTTGGAGGTGCTCCCAAAGTCAGGTGCGACGGCAAGGCGATTTCCCTCCCAAACACCATCATGTTTGGGGAATATCCCGTTGTCTCATGAACGGTCGCACGGTAAGACATCAGCACCAACGGAATGTGAAGATCCCAGTCGTCCGGGTGACGGTCAATGATGGCATGCAACATCTGGGCTAAGGTCCGGTTGAACCGTTCAATCATGCCGTTCGACTGGGGGTGATAGGGTATAGTCCTCGTTTTCCTCATTCCGAGTATGCGGCACATCCCCTGGAATACTCTGCTTTCAAACTGACGTCCCTGGTCAGAGTGGATTGCCATTGGTACGCCAAATCGGGTCACGAAGTGGTCTACGACAGCTTGGGCAACCGTCGTGGCTTCCTGATTGGGTAGGGCCACAGCTTCCACCCAACGGGTGAAATAATCTCCAATGACGACTACATATCGGTTCCCCCGACAGGTCTCTGCCAATGGTCCGAGAATATCAACAGCCGCTCTGTCTCCTGGACTTCCGGTCATCTGACCGCGATGAGGACCTCTGGGCTTCCGTCCCGCCAATTTCCTGCGATTACAAACGTCGCAACTCCGGCACCATTGCCGAACATCGGTCTGTAGACCAGGCCACATGTACGCCTGTCTCACTTTTGCCAAGGTTTTCTTCACCCCAGGGTGACCACCGGTTACACTGTCATGACATTCTTTCAAGACTTTCCGTCTGAGGGAGCGAGGGACCACCAGAAGCCGTCGTTTCACTTCTCCCCGAGCATTCACCCATCTCCGCACAAGCAAGGATCCACTCATCTCTAGTAGATCGAAGGCACCCCACAGGGTCTTAGTTACGGGCCCATATTGACTGATGTCCTCTCTGGCTGGTCGACTGTTTTTCTTTACCCACTCCAGGACAGGCTGCAAGTCTGGGTCCGCGGTCTGAGCTTGACTGAAGTCTGCAGTCGGCGGTACGATCTCCGTAACACGGGCAGCTTCCTGGACCTCGGACCCTGATCGTCCACACTGCTTGCACGGGATTCGGCTCATGGCGTCAGCATTTCCGTGCTTTCGTCCGGGTCGATGCTGGATTTCAAAGTCGTAGACTCCGAGGGCTTGTATCCAGCGAGCCAATTGTCCCTCCGGTTTTTAAAACCGCATTAACCACCTCAGGGACCCATGGTCAGTGCGCAGCAGAAATTTTCGGCCAAACAGATAATGCCGAAAGTACTTGACAAAGTACACGACAGCCAGAAGTTCCCTTCTAGTCACACAGTAGGCACGTTCTGTTTTGGACAGCACCCTGCTGGCATAGGCTACGACCTTTTCCTCCCCGTTGATCTCCTGGGACAGGACGGCCCCAATGCCGAAATTGCTGGCATCTGTGTCCAGGATGAAGGACTGTCGGAAATTTGGCATCGTTAACATAGGTGCGGTCGTCAGCTTCTGTCTTAGGTGGTCGAATGCCGTCTGGGCTGTATCATCCCACATAAATACCGCCTTCTTCTCCGTCAGTCAATGAAGAGGGGCTGCTACAGTCTCGTATAAAACGCCGGTAGTACCCACACAGGCCAAGAAAACTTCTGACATCCGTTTGGGAGACAGACGTCGGCCACTCTCGTACAGCCCGAATCTTCTCTGGATCGGTACCAATCCCGTCTTGCGTCACTATATGACCCAGGTAAAGGACTTGTCGTTTCCCGATGACACATTTCGAGGGCTTCAATTTCAGGCCGTGTTGTTGCAGCCTCTGGAAGACTTCGTCCAGTCGTTGGATCATCTCCTCGAAGGTCCGGCCAAAAACTATTATGTCGTCGAGGTACACTAAGCACGTCTCGTAATGGAGGCCTGCCAAACCTGCCTCCATTAATCGCTCGAAGGTTCCTGGAGCATTACAAAGCCCGAAAGGCATGGCCCGGAATTGATACAGGCCCCGTCGAGTGGCAAAGGCGGTTTTACATCTGTCTTCCGGGGCCACTTCGACCTGCCAGTACCCTGACATCAGGTCGAGCGTACTCCACCAACAGGCACCGGACAGAGAATCCAGGGACTCGTCGATTCTCGGCAGGGGGTAGGCATCTTTCTCCGTTACTTTGTTGAGGGCTCGGTAATCAACGCAGAATCGCATTTTCCCATCCTTCTTCCGTACTAGGACAACCGGAGCCGACCAAGGTCCAATAGATGGCTCGATGACTCCCCGCTGCAGCATGTCTTCAACCTGGTCGTCTATTATTCCACGGCCATGAAGGGGTGGACGTCGTGGAGGAATCCGGATAGGTGGCGCATTCCCCGTCTTGATATGATGCTGTACCATCGTTGTTCGCCCTAAGTCACTGTCATCCTTGGCAAACAAATGGGTGAAGCGAGTAACCAAGTCCTCTACAGCTAAAGCTCTCTCAACTTCCAATCCCTCACTGGACTGTTGTACTAAGGCCCGTAGGTGCGGTGGACATCTTGGGGTTGGCACCGTTGCTTCACCAGAGGCTGGACCATGCTGGTTCAGAGGCTCTGTGGTGAGTGGAGCTGAATTATCTACTACCTCCACTTCAGTCAAACTACCACACAGAGTGCCGGCTTGTACTATGGCAGGGTCAGTGGACAGGTTAAGGAACCGCAGAGTAACCTCATCGTCACGGTCAACTTCGGCCAGGGCTCTGGCCACCATGGTTCCAGTCTTCTGTGTGAACTCAGTGATATTTTCCACCATGCCAACCTCTCCCGGTAGAGCACCTCGGACGGTCCCCGTCACCACTGCCTCAGCTCCAGCTGGGATAGTAAAAGTCTCCGTTACAGACACCCGATGGCACTCGTGGCTCCCCACGACCTCACACTGGACATATCGGCCGCCATACTTCACTCGATGCTTCTCCGTATCAATCGCAGTACAGTAGCTACTCAGGAAATCATAACCCAGGAGGGCATCCACGGTCAGTGTCCCAACAATCATCGTCTGAGACCGGGTAGTCCCATCTATCGTGATCTTAAAGTCTGCTTCACCCTGTATTGGCATAGAGGTACCATCAGCCATACGAATGGACGCAAAGGAGGGACTTCTCAATGCCGGCCTAAGTCGGGGACTTAGCTGGTTGTACACCCGCACGTTCAGAAGAGAAACTGATGCACCCGTGTCGACGCAGCACCACAATCCTACGGATCCCATCTTGGCCGGGAGATACAATCCGGCTTCACCTGAAGTATTCACCGTAGGAGGTTTCGGTGGAGGTTTCGGTTGTCTTGGGGGTTGATGATCATCCGGCCTGCGCAACTCTGGACAGTTCGCCCGGTAATGCCCGTCTCTTCCGCATGACCAGCATCCTAATGTACGATCATGGCTGTCGTATGGTTGTTGACGGTCACGTCTATGCCCCCATCTGGACTGGTATCGTCCTGGCCGTTGTGGCCTTGGTGGTTTACTGTTCTTCTTAATCACCTCCATTAGCCTCTTTACCTCTTCCCTCAACCGTTGATTCTCTGTCTCATCCTCTTCAGAGGACGCGGCTGCCTTATCTACCTCTCCCGGGGCAGTTGACTTGGCTGTCGGCCAGGGTTTCCGACGCTGGGAGATCTTGAATGCCTCCAGTTCCACGGCCGCATGTACTGCCGCATCCAAGGTTGTAGGCCTAGTTTGCCAGACTTAAACCTCAGCTCATCACCGATGGCGTCCAGGAATTGATCCTTGGCTAGGGTATCCTGAACATCGTCTCCGGCGTCGGGATAGGCCAGCTGTGCCAGGCGGATTAGTGCTTGAGCCAAGCCCGGAAGGTCTTCGTCCCTCACGCGGTGTCTGGACTTCAGCTGTGCCTTGTACATATCCATCTGATTAGGCGGGACAAATCGCTTCTCGAAGGCTTCCTTCAAGCGGTCGTAGTCGGTACTTCCTGGTGCAGACTTAAGGCTGGCTAACACCTGTTGCGCTGACCCCCGTAAAGCGACGGCTAGGTACTGACCCTGCTGTTGGTAGGTCCATCCATTGATCAAGGCGCAGTGCCCGAAGTGAGCCAAATAATCCCGCAATGGCGTGGTACCATCGTAGGTAGCGACCTTCACCATCGTCGTCTTCGGCCGTCTAGGTTCCCCCATGGGCGTGGACGTCTGTAACGGATGGTCCCATGAAACTGAAGGTGGTTCGTCCCGGCGCCTTCTTGGCGGTGATTCATCTCGCCTCGACGTCGTCCCCGATGCGGCTCCGTCACAACCCCGTAGTGGCGTCTCTGCGGCTCGGCGCCCTCTTCCCAGTCCGGCCGGCCCAGAATGGCTGTAATCTTCAACATTCGGTTGAGTCATCTCGTCATCATAACTTTGATTTCTCAGCAACGGCCTGTCCCATCATGGCGGTCATCGCTGTGCATAATGCATTTGAGACATTACGCTGGTCTTCTACCTCTCGTCTTAGGTCAACGTCGGGTTGTTCAGGCACTGGCCCACGCCCCCTCAGTCGATCTTCGGTAGACGTCTCCGCTGAAGGTCGTGGCGTCAGTTCGGCCGGTGGTGCCAACAGCACCGATCCCAGTTCCAGCTTGGACAGGTCAAGAAGATTTTCGTAACCCAGTGTTGCTGTGGTTGATCGTCCGGAAGCCACGCCTCTTCCCGTCTCACGTCGTTCCCGTGGACCCGGCGTCGTGAAGAATTTCGGTCGGGCTCCTCTTCCGTCTGATGGTTGGCCCCGGGCTCCCGGTTGTAACTCGGCGCCGAAATCTCAGTTACATTCATGGTTGTCTGGTCCGGATCCATTCTATCCGCCAGGCTTGGTCTCCTTTCCTTCGTCTCCCAGAAGTTGGCCATCCCACCGCTGCCACCAGTTGAAACGTTTTCACTACTATACGTGGGATAATGGATGTTTCAGATCCACAGAATGCGCAGGGTCCCCAAGACAAACTGTCAGGCTACTGGGAACGCACTCGGGCACTGATCCTGGCCAACGAGGGAGTTCGATTCAACCTGTCACCTTGTCTGGATCAAGGAGGTTGGAAAGGAAGACCTGTAATGACAGCCAAAGCAAATTAATGCAATACTGACATATAATTCTTTGAGCAGGTATACAGGATTCAAATCGTGGTAGCGTACAATCCCTGCAAAGAAGATCCCTACTCTATGAATTATCTGTACTCTTATAGTTATCATTAACCGAAGTTCAATATAATAGAAAACATGTACAAAATAGATAGCTCTAGCTATTTCGCGAGCAGGCCTGGTCACAGCCACAGTCTGGTCACGACCGGTTCTCTCATGGGTGGGTCCAGCTTCTATCTTCCTTCCACAGGGCTTTGCAGTAGGATCCAGCGTCTATCGTCCTTCCCCAGATATTCGTGGAAAGGTCCAGCGTCTAGCTTCCTTCCCCAGGTCTTCGTTCACTCCCGTATGGATGAACACTGCGTCGTGTCTCGTCTTACTCGACTAGGCCCCTCCGTGGTTATGTCCGACGTGTGTCTTCCTTCCCCCGGTCTTCTTCCCTCGGGTGGTATGGACTTCTCGTCGTCGTCGTGTCTCGTCTTACACGACTAGGCCCCTCCAAGCGTTGATAACCGTCAATGGATGCGGACGGCCTGGGCACGACAGTACTATCACAGTACAAAGGCTTCTACGGCACCGGTCCGTCTCTCTGTAACACCGCAGGACTATTCAACTGCACGGCTCACCACAGCAGCAGACGGCACCCCTCGTAGGAATACACCCCCAGGCTTCAGCGACCCCGCTCACGGCGACTCACTCCGCGGCCCGGCTCCACGGATGAATCATCAAGGCTAGAGTTCACGGCTACACGGTCCACATAGGATCGGACATCAATAACACGGTGGATAGGCAGGCACCTGGTCTAGTAACCCGCTTCCTATACTACTGTATGGGCACCTGGAATCGGCACCCTCCTTCTATAATACTGTATGGTCAACTGGTATAGGAACCCTCCTTCTATACTACTGTATGGTCAACTGGCCCATGAACCCTCTCTCTATACTACTGTATGGTCAACTGGCCCATGAACCCTCTCTCTTTACTACTGCAGGGTCAATTGGCAATAGATGGGCATCTGGTCAAAGATTCCCCCTTTATATACTACTGTATGAGACAGTAGTAATCTATGATTGGCCGTGAATTATATATGTACAGGGTGGTGAGAGATCATATGCTTATGGAGGCGTGAATGAATAATCGTTTATCGTACGATTAACTTGGTAGATGTATATTTATCAAGCTATAGGCTCGAACCTATAGCTTGTGGGTGTTAGCGTGAATATATTTCAACCTGTACGTTGTGTATTTAAGTACGTGTGTGCATGAGTAATTGTTTAGGTAGGAACTGTGTATGATTTGCCTAGCTATACCCTCTTCACAGAGACGAGCGTCTCCTACCGGGTACAGCTTAATCGATACCATAAAGGTATGGCCGTGCTATCAACACTAACGCCGTTAGTTAATTCCCAGAGCTGAGCCTACACTATCGTACAGTAGAGATTAGGAATAACCATTGACGATAAGTGTCTATACTCTTAACTGCCAGCGCAATACCCAAACAACTGTGCGATACGGTTGAAATAGGTAGAGATCGAAGTAGAGTAAACACAGCCCGGACGTGTGATTGTAAGTGTATGTAAATGTATGCAATGATGCTATAGGATTCGGCGGCGGCACTTCTACAATTCGGCGGCCTGGTCGCGGCCCGACGGCGGCCCAAATTCGGCGGTGGCACTTCTCCAATTCGGCGACCTGGTCGCGGCCCGGCAATGTATTGGATTTCTTCTCCCCAATAGATTTTGCGTGTGCTCTCACCTCGATGTTTCTGCTGGTCTCTCTCGTTTCAGCGGGGACGGCTTATATAGGGCTACCGCTCTTCTGTGGATAAAGGTAGAAACAGACGTCGAAGATACCAGCGCCCTCTTTACTGTCAAATCACAACACTTCCCGATCAGTTTATCTGGACTTCGCTGGATAAATATGGCTATGGAGGAACAAACCATAATTCATAACGGACGTAACTGGTAAATATCAGCTTCCAACTCTCTCTGGTTAATTCATACGACGACCGCAAAGTTCACTGTCCTAATCTGCATATTCTCTGAAACCGACTTCCGGATTCCTGACTGACGTCATCTACGGCGAAGCAAGTGAGCACACCAGCGTCCCTTTCTCCGTCCCGACTGATCGTTTCAGATAACTTCACCGAGATTTCGAGGCATCGTCTGTCTCCCGGATTATTATAGTTCATTCTAGGAAAATTACAGCGTTGGATTCCACCAGGTAAGTGAACCGCACACATAAACACAAGGTAAGCTCTGGTATCGTAGATACGTTTCTGCCGCCTCAAGCTCTTCTTCGTAGTCTCTCGGGCAAACTCGTGTATCTCAGCCATCTCATCCCGGAGATCTTCGACCCACTGTGTCGGCTCTAACTGCTGTTTTGGAGGTGCTCCCAAAGTCAGGTGCGACGGCAAAGCGATTTCCCTCCCAAACACCATCATGTTTGGGGAATATCCCGTTGTCTCATGAACGGTCGCACGGTAAGACATCAGCACCAACGGAATGTGAAGATCCCAGTCGTCCGGGTGACTGTCAATGATGGCATGCAACATCTGGGCTAAGGTCCGGTTGAACCGTTCAATCATGCCGTTCGACTGGGGGTGATAGGGTATAGTCCTCGTTTTCCTCATTCCGAGTATGCGGCACATCCCCTGGAATACGTCCCTGGTCAGAGTGGATTGCCATTGGTACGCCAAATCGGGTCACGAAGTGGTCTACGACAGCTTGGGCAACCGTCGTGGCTTCCTGATTGGGTAGGGCCACAGCTTCCACCCAACGGGTGAAATAATCTCCAATGACGACTACATATCGGTTCCCCCGACAGGTCTCTGCCAATGGTCCGAGAATATCAACAGCCGCTCTGTCTCCTGGACTTCCGGTCATCTGACCGCGATGAGGACCTCTGGGCTTCCGTCCCGCCAATTTCCTGCGATTACAAACGTCGCAACTCCGGCACCATTGCCGAACATCGGTCTGTAGACCAGGCCACATGTACGCCTGTCTCACTTTTGCCAAGGTTTTCTTCACCCCAAGGTGACCACCGGTTACGCTGTCATGACATTCTTTCAAGACTTTCCGTCTGAGGGAGCGAGGGACCACCAGAAGGCGTCGTTTCACTTCTCCCCGAGCATTCACCCATCTCCGCACAAGCAAGGATCCACTCATCTCTAGTAGATCGAAGGCACCCCACAGGGTCTTAGTTACGGGCCCATATTGACTGATGTCCTCTCTGGCTGGTCGACTGTTTTTCTTTACCCACTCCAGGACAGGCTGCAAGTCTGGGTCCGCGGTCTGAGCTTGACTGAAGTCTGCAGTCGGCGGTACGATCTCCGTAACACGAGCAGCTTCCTGGACCTCGGACCCTGATCGTCCACACTGCTTGCACGGGATTCGGCTCATGGCGTCAGCATTTCCGTGCTTTCGTCCGGGTCGATGCTGGATTTCAAAGTCGTAGACTCCGAGGGCTTGTATCCAGCGAGCCAATTGTCCCTCCGGTTCTTTAAACCGCATTAACCACCTCAGGGACCCATGGTCAGTGCGCAGCAGAAATTTTCGGCCAAACAGATAATGCCGAAAGTACTTGACAAAGTACACGACAGCCAGAAGTTCCCTTCTAGTCACACAGTAGGCACGTTCTGTTTTGGACAGCACCCTGCTGGCATAGGCTACGACCTTTTCCTCCCCGTTGATCTCCTGGGACAGGACGGCCCCAATGCCGAAATTGCTGGCATCTGTGTCCAGGATGAAGGACTGTCGGAAAGTTGGCATCGTTAACATAGGTGCGGTCGTCAGCTTCTGTCTTAGGTGGTCGAATGCCGTCTGGGCTGTATCATCCCACATAAATACCGCCTTCTTCTCCGTCAGTCAATGAAGAGGGGCTGCTACAGTCGCAAAGTCTCGTATAAAACGCCGGTAGTACCCACACAGGCCAAGAAAACTTCTGACATCCGTTTGGGAGACAGACGTCGGCCACTCTCGTACAGCCCGAATCTTCTCTGGATCGGTACCAATCCCGTCTTGCGTCACTATATGACCCAGGTAAAGGACTTGTCGTTTCCCGATGACACATTTCGAGGGCTTCAATTTCAGGCCGTGTTGTTGCAGCCTCTGGAAGACTTCCTCCAGTCGTTGGATCATCTCCTCGAAGGTCCGGCCAAAAACTATTATGTCGTCGAGGTACACTAAGCACGTCTCGTAATGGAGGCCTGCCAAACCTGCCTCCATTAATCGCTCGAAGGTTCCTGGAGCATTACAAAGCCCGAAAGGCATGGCCCGGAATTGATACAGGCCCCGTCGAGTGGCAAAGGCGGTTTACATCTGTCTTCCGGGGCCACTTCGACCTGCCAGTACCCTGACATCAGGTCGAGCGTACTCCATCAACAGGCACCGGACAGAGAATCCAGGGACTCGTCGATTCTCGGCAGGGGGTAGGCATCTTTCTCCGTTACTTTGTTGAGGGCTCGGTAATCAACGCAGAATCGCATTTTCCCATCCTTCTTCCGTTCTAAGACAACCGGAGCCGACCAAGGTCCAATAGATGGCTCGATGACTCCCCGCTGCAGCATGTCTTCAACCTGGTCGTCTATTATTCCACGGCCATGAAGGGGTGGACGTCGTGGAGGAATCCGGATAGGTGGCGCATTCCCCGTCTTGATATGATGCTGTACCATCGTTGTTCGCCCTAAGTCACTGTCATCCTTGGCAAACAAATGGTTGAAGCGAGTAACCAGGTCCTCTACAGCTAAAGCTCTCTCAACTTCCAATCCCTCACTGGACTGTTGTACTAAGGCCCGTAGGTGCGGTGGACATCTTGGGGTTGGCACCGTTGCTTCACCAGAGGCTGGACCATGCTGGTTCAGAGGCTCTGTGGTGAGTGGAGCTGAATTATCTACTACCTCCACTTCAGTCAAACTAGCACACAGAGTGCCGGCTTGTACTATGGCAGGGTCAGTGGACAGGTTAAGGAACCGCAGAGTAACCTCATCGTCACGGTCAACTTCGGCCAGGGCTCTGGCCACCATGGTTCCAGTCTTCTGTGTGAACTCAGTGATATTTTCCACCATGCCAACCTCTCCCGGTAGGGCACCTCGGACGGTCGCCGTCACCACTGCCTCAGCTCCAGCTGGGATAGTAAAAGTCTCCGTTACAGACACCCGATGGCACTCGTGGCTCCCCACGATCTCACACTGGACATATCGGCCGCCATACTTCACTCGATGCTTCTCCGTATCAATCGCAGTACAGTAGCTACTCAGGAAATCATAACCCAGGAGGGCATCCACGGTCAGTGTCCCAACAATCATCGTCTGAGTCCGGGTAGTCCCATCTATCGTGATCTTAAAGTCTGCTTCACCCTGTATTGGCATAGAGGTACCATCAGCCATACGAATGGACGCAAAGGAGGGACTTCTCAATGCCGGCCTAAGTCGGGGACTTAGCTGGTTGTACACCCGCACGTTCAGAAGAGAAACTGATGCACCCGTGTCGACGCAGCACCACAATCCTACGGATCCCATCTTGGCCGGGAGATACAATCCGGCTTCACCTGAGGTATTCACCGTAGGAGGTTTCGGTGGAGGTTTCGGTTGTCTTGGGGGTTGATGATCATCCGGCCTGCGCAACTCTGGATAGTTCGCCCGGTAATGCCCGTCTCTTCCGCATGACCAGCATCCTAATGTACGATCATGGCTGTCGTATGGTTGTTGACGGTCACGTCTATGCCCCCATCTGGACTGGTATCGTCCTGGCCGTTGTGGCCTTGGTGGTTCACTGTTCTTCTTAATCACCTCCATTAGCCTCTTTACCTCTTCCCTCAACCGTTGATTCTCTGTCTCATCCTCTTCAGGGGATGCGGCTGCCTTATCTACCTCTCCCGGGGCAGTTGACTTGGCTGTCGGCCAGGGTTTCCGACGCTGGGAGATCTTGAATGCCTCCAGTTCCACGGCCGCATGTACTGCCGCATCCAAGGTTGTAGGCCTAGTTTGCCAGACTTAAACCTCAGCTCATCACCGATGGCGTCCAGGAATTGATCCTTGGCTAGGGTATCCTGAACATCGTCTCCGGCGTCGGGATAGGCCAGCTGTGCCAGGCGGATTAGTGCTTGAGCCAAGCCCGGAAGGTCTTCGTCCCTCACGCGGTGTCTGGACTTCAGCTGTGCCTTGTACATATCCATCTGATTAGGCGGGACAAATCGCTTCTCCAAGGCTTCCTTCAAGCGGTCGTAGTCGGTATTTCCTGGTGCAGACTTAAGGCTGGCTAACACCTGTTGCGCTGACCCCCGTAAAGCGACGGCTAGGTACTGACCCTGCTGTTGGTAGGTCCATCCATTGATCAAGGCGCAGTGCCCGAAGTGAGCCAAATAATCCCGCCATGGCGTGGTACCATCGTAGGTAGCGGCCTTCACCATCGTCGTCTTCGGCCGTCTAGGTTCCCCCATGGGCGTGGACGTCTGTAACGGATGGTCCCATGAAACTGAAGGTGGTTCGTCCCGGCGTCTTCTTGGCGGTGATTCATCTCGCCTCGACGTCGTCCCCGATGCGGCTCCGTCACAACCCCGTAGTGGCGTCTCTGCGGCTCGGCGCCCTCTTCCCAGTCCGGCCGGCCCAGAATGGCTGTAATCTTCAACATTCGGTTGAGTCATCTCGTCATCATAACTTTGATTTCTCAGCAACGGCCTGTCCCATCATGGCGGTCATCGCTGTGCATAATGCATTTGAGACATTACGCTGGTCTTCTACCTCTCGTCTTAGGTCAACGTCGGGTTGTTCAGGCACTGGCCCACGCCCCCTCAGTCGATCTTCGGTAGACGTCTCCGCTGAAGGTCGTGGCGTCAGTTCGGCCGGTGGTGCCAACAGCACCGATCCCAGTTCCAGCTTGGACAGGTCAAGAAGATTTTCGTAACCCAGTGTTGCTGTGGTTGATCGTCCGGAAGCCACGCCTCTTCCCGTCTCACGTCGTTCCCGTGGACCCGGCGTCGTGAAGAATTTCGGTCGGGCTCCTCTTCCGTCTGATGGTTGGCCCCGGGCTCCCGGTTGTAACTCGGCGCCGAAATCTCCAGTTACATTCATGGTTGTCTGGTCCGGATCCATTCTATCCGCCAGGCTTGGTCTCCTTTCCTTCGTCTCCCAGAAGTTGGCCATCCCACCGCTGCCACCAGTTGAAACGTTTTCACTACTATACGTGGGATAATGGATGTTTCAGATCCACAGAATGCGCAGGGTCCCCAAGACAAACTGTCAGGCTACTGGGAACGCACTCGGGCACTGATCCTGGCCAACGAGGGAGTTCGATTCAACCTGTCACCTTGTCTGGATCAAGGAGGTTGGAAAGGAAGACCTGTAATGACAACCAAAGCAAATTAATGCAATACTGACATATAATTCTTTGAGCAGGTATACAGGATTCAAATCGTGGTAGCGTACAATCCCTGCAAAGAAGATCCCTACTCTATGAATTATCTGTACTCTTATAGTTATCATTAACCGAAGTTCAATATAATAGAAAATATGTACAAAATAGATAGCCCTAGCTATTTCGCGAGCAGGCCTGGTCACAGCCACAGTCTGGTCACGACCGGTTCTCTCATGGGTGGGTCCAGCTTCTATCTTCCTTCCCCAGGGCTTTGCAGTAGGATCCAGCGTCTATCGTCCTTCCCCAGATATTCGTGGAAAGATCCAGCGTCTAGCTTCCTTCCCCAGGTCTTCGTTCACTCCCGTGTGGATGAACGCTGCGTCGTGTCTCGTCTTACACGACTAGGCCCCTCCGTGGTTATGTCCGACGTGTGTCTTCCTTCCCCCGGTCTTCTTCCCTCGGGTGGTATGGACTTCTCGTCGTCGTCGTGTCTCGTCTTACACGACTAGGCCCCTCCAAGCGTTGATAACCGTCAATGGATGCGGACGGCCTGGGCACGACAGTACTATCACAGTACAAAGGCTTCTACGGCACCGGCCCGTCTCTCTGTAACACCGCAGGACTATTCAACTGCACGGTTCACCACAGCAGCAGACGGCACCCCTCGTAGGAATACACCCCCAGGCTTCAGCGACCCCGCTCACGGCGACTCACTCCGCGGCCCGGCTCCACGGATGAATCATCAAGGCTAGAGTTCACGGCTACACGGTCCACATAGGATCGGACATCAATAACACACGGTGGATAGGCAGGCATCTGGTCTAGTAACCCTCTTCCTATACTACTGTATGGGCACCTGGAATCGGCACCCTCCTTCTATACTACTGTATGGTCAACTGGTATAGGAACCCTCCTTCTATACTACTGTATGGTCAACTGGCCCATGAACCCTCTCTCTATACTACTGTATGGTCAACTGGCCCATGAACCCTTTCTCTATACTACTACAGGGTCAATTGGCAATAGATGGGCATCTGGTCAAAGATTCCCCCTTTATATACTACTGTATGAGACAGTAGTAATCTATGATTGGCCGTGAATTATATATGTACAGGATGGTGAGAGATCATATGCTTATGGAGGCGTGAATGAATAATCGTTTATCGTACGATTAACTGGGTAGATGTATATTTATCAAGCTATAGGCTCGAACCTATAGCTTGTGGGTGTTAGCGTGAATATATATCAACCTGTACGTTGTGTATTTAAGTACGTGTGTGCATGAGTACTTGTTTAGGTAGGAACTGTGTATGATTTGCCTAGCTATACCCTCTTCACAGAGACGAGCGTCTCCTACCGGGTACAGCTTAATCGATACCATAAAGGTATGGCCGTGCTATCAACACTAACGCCGTTAGTTAATTCCCAGAGCTGAGCCTGCACTATCGTACAGTAGAGATTAGGAATAACCATTGACGGTGAGTGTCTATACTCTTAACTCCCAGCGCAATACCCAAACAACTGTGCGATACGGTTGAAATAGGTAGAGATCGAAGTAGAGTAAACACAGCCCGGACGTGTGATTGTAAGTGTGTGTAAATGTATGCAATGATGCTATAGGATTCGGCGGCGGCACTTCTACAATTCGGCGGCCTGGTCGCGGCCCGGCGGCGGCACAAATTCGGCGGCGGCACTTCTCCAATTCGGCGACCTGGTCGCGGCCCGGCAATGTATTGGATTTCTTCTCCCCAATAGATTTTGCGTGTGCTCTCACCTCGATGTTTCTGCTGGTCTCTCTCGTTTCAGCGGGAGTCCGGCTTATATAGGGCTACCGCTCTTCTGTGGATAAAGGTAGAAACAGACGTCGAGGATACCAGCGCCCTCTTTACTGTCAAATCACAACACTTCCCGATCAGTTTATCTGGACTTCGCTGGATAAATATGGCTATGGAGGAACAAACCATAATTCATAACGGACGTAACTGGTAAATCTCAGCTTCCAACTCTCTCTGGTTAATTCATACGACGACCGCAAAATTCACTGTCCTAATCTGCATATTCTCTGAAACCGACTTCCGGATTCCTGACTGACGTCATCTACGGCGAAGCAAGTGAGCACACCAGCATCCCTTTCTCCGTCCCGACTGATCGTTTCAGATAACTTCACCGGGATTTCGAGGCATCGTCTGTCTCCCGGATTATTATTGTTCATTCTAGGAAAATTACAGCGTTGGATTCCACCAGGTAAGTGAACCCCACACATAAACACAAGGTAACTTTCGATTTCACATAGTCACGTATCATTCAGAAGCTGTGATTTATTAAAGGGGATCCCAAGGGGTCGTTGTCAACCTGCACTTTCGTTACACTATTTATCAAGGGATATTTTAGTACAGCGACTCCCCCAAATCAGGATATATATATTTCTTCCTTCACAGTAGGCTCATTAATGTCCCATGATTATTGTGGTTTCGAAGTACCACTATAGTCGGAACGTGGATACTCTCTACAGTAATGCTAAAATCGACGGCGATAAACGGGGCCGATCATCTTCAACCATCTTCAACGTAGAAAACGGGAGTCGAAAAGATAGAAGCAGATGAAATTTTAATCATACAATATATATCCTGAAAGTAATATACTAATTTTATTTGATGAGAACGGTGAGGCAAAATACAGCCTTGAAATATGGTGAATTGATCCAAATCCAGTCCCGACTTGAGAATCGAAGACCTATTGAGATCCTAGTTTTCAACATCATCGTCCAGGTGTTTCGTTCGCATCTAATTTCTATAGTTTCCATTCACATGTGAATACATGTAGCTCTTCTAGCTGCAAATATGGCATCATCTTCTGTCATAAAATATCACTGTAGCCATAGCTTCGTTCATCAGTGCACTGTTGTAAGTTTAGATCACTGTTTTGACGTCTGCTTGTGCTTGGCAGGTCGATGACCCGCTCGCGTCACTATAGTCTATTTCAGTATGACTCACCACACTTGATTTCAAGGTTTGTGTACCGATACGTTTAGATCTATCGAAAATTATCACAGAAGGTACTGAATATCCATTCAAAGTATGGGAATGTAGTGCCATCATTCGGAGAAGATCGCGAAACGAAGATCATTCATCGTCAACGTCGCCATGTTTAAAGTCATATTGGCCCAGGCCATATTGGCTCTGTCTTGTATTGGGTTCATATCATAGATAGTTATTTAATAATATTTGATATTCGATAGTTTAGTTGGTATATAATACCTAATCTGGCATATAATTTCATAAAACAAGGTAGTGGTGACAGCAGAAATAAAAATAAGTAATTTTGCCACAGTCACAACAATGTGACGTGATAACCATGATCATCATATTAAACAGTGTCCGACATGAAATTTTCTGGGCGAGAAGCGTGGCTAAATTCATCGCATCATGCATACGCAACGAGCTGAAACATTGTATAAGTAAATTTTATAAAGTATAGTTCATGTCACATTGTAAAAATTCAAATTTCTCGTTTGCAGTATTGTGTGTGGTTTGGACATGACAAGGCAATCGACAGAGGTCGCCAAAATTAGAATCACTAAGACTAGGGTTAGAATTAACATTAAAGAAAAATTGTCTGTATAAACATGAGATGCCATGCAACGACAACGTGACGCCGTGCATAAATAAAACAAATTGTATAAACATGAGATGCCATGTTGCGACAACGTGACGTCATGCATAAAAAAAAACAAATCGTCTGCATAAACATCGTGACGTCATACAGCGATCGCCTCGCTCAATTCTCACGCAACATATTATGTAAGCTTATTCACTGGATTCATCATAATAAATGAAACTCAATAAAAGGTGGTCAACAATTTCGTGAAATTTCTGTCCGGTACCGTAAAAATAAAGAGAGAGAGAGAAAGAGGCAAGTTATGTTTTAACGCCATAAATATATATATAAATATATATAAAAACAGTAATATTTCAGCTATGTAGCTGTAAATATAGTAATATTTCAGCTATGTAGCGACCATAAAACAAAGTTATTGTCCGAGTATGCCAACAAAACAAATCAACAATTCATTAAGGCAACACATTAAAAACCTGCACATACATTAACTTTTATACAACCCATTACTCTCAAATAACCTAAAGTCCAGTCTTCTTTTACCTGACAAAAACGATATTCCAAGCTAGTTGAATCTCTTACAATCTTAAAACTTATGCTGTACACCTCGGGGCTGGCTCATATTTTTGGTAAATGTTCGTGAGTTTAATCGTGTATGGTCGATTCTACACCGCGTGACCGTGAAGTGCGACGTTTGAGTTAAGTGTTTCTGTACTGCGCTAATCTCAAATGGATTGGGCGTTTCGCATCGTACGACGAAGCGGGTGTTGCGCGCCAGTCCACATGTAAATACTGATATTGCTTACGTCTGGTATAATCACCAGACGATTCGCAAACCTTATCTATTCCTCATAATACAAATTTGAGTATTCTCGCAGTGACCGACCTATCTATGAAATGACACTTACTGTTTATTGATGCATCAATATGACGTATTTGACCGAAATGTGTTATCGATATTCACGCATTATAAAATGAAATATTATTAAATGTTAAGGTGGTCGTCAAAGGAACCCGACGTTCACCCTATTCAAGGTTTGGTATTCTTGGCAACACAATATCATGTCAAACATCGATAATCATCAAACACGGGGAAGATAGCATGGTCTGTTTTGGTCTGAGGATAGTTGCCAACTAGAAGTGAGGAGAAGATCAGCAAACACTTCTTCAGTTATCTCGATCACTTGTTTGTTCCAAACTTGATTATGGCTCTATTGTTTACAATGGTGCAAGCAAGTCAAACTTGGCAAATCTAGATCCTATTCTCCATCAAGGACTAAGACTTTGCCTTGGAGCGTTCAGAACATCCCCTAAGGAAAGCTTATATATCGAAGCAGATGAATTTCCTTTAGAACCTCGAAGAATTAAACTATCACTGCAATATATCACAAAATTGCGACCAAATAACTCGAATCCTGCATATAACTGTGTTTTCGAACCTCAGTTCGTGGGTCTCTATTTAAAGAAACCCTCCATTATTCCGCCTCTTGGAATTCATATGAAACCACACATTTTAGCAGCTGGTATTACGCTTAGTCAAATTTTACCTAACAAGCTCTTACCAATTCTACCATGGCAGTTAGCTCAACTAGATGTAGATATTACACTAACGAAATAGAAAAAGGCAAACACGAGCTAGCCATTGTATACACAATAATTTCGTCTGCTGAGAGAAAAATACAGATCACATCAGGCTATAGTTATACAGATGGTTCTAAAGATGGTGAGAGAGTAGCATGTGCTACTATCGTTAGTTCCAAAACTAAAGCCTGTCGACTACCACGTAAATGTTCGATATTCGCTGAAGAAGCAAAAGCTATAATGTTGGATTTGGAAGGTATTTGGTCCACAAAAAAAAAGAAAAAAATGTCATATTCTCAGATTCACTGTCATGCCTTCAAGCGATTGAAAGTAGAACTTCGACTCATGCCACTATCTTGAATATTCTACAATTGCATGACTAGATCTGATCAACATTCTGGTATTGTGTTTTGTTGGTTGCCTAGTCACGTTGGAATCAAAGGTAATACTGATGCTGATAGAATGGCTAAGGCAGCCCTAGGTGATGAGGTTGATCCTGTTGGAATCCCATATAGCGATTTCAGACCCTCTATCTGTACTTATGGGAGACGGCTGTTTCAATCATTATGGGATGCTGTGAATAATAGCATACTTCATGAGTTCAAAAAAAATGTAGGCTATACTCATGAACAGGAACGTTTCGATCAAACCATGATCAGGCGATGTAGAATCGTCCATACACGGTTAACTCGCGAACATTTACTAACAAAAGAGCCAGTTCCAAGGTGTATTTCATGCCACGAAGATCTCACGATGAAACATATTCTTATCGACTGCATAGATTTTAAGATTGTAAAAGATTATTTTTATCAAGCGACTTCTTTGGACGATCTTTTTAGTGGGAGAGAAATCGGTTTGTTACAGAAATTTTAATGTGTGTATATTTTATTGTGTTGAATTACTAAGTTATTGGCTTGAGTACTTAGAATTTTGTTTGCTTGTCGCTATATAGCTGAAATATTGCTGAACGCAACATTAAACCGTAATTCTCTCTCTCGCTCTTTCTCTCTCTCCCACAGCCCACAGTTGTGAATTGTCAGCAGCTTCTGCTACAGCCAGCGAAAAAAATAACAATTTATTGAAGTCCACATCGAGCTAATACAATAATTCATAGTGCAGAGCTTCACACTTTGTGTCCTCAATTTGATAGCTATTTGAATACCTGGTATTTAGGAAACCTGTAATTGCCTCCTTTGTCAGCAGTTATCAAAATACTGCATTCTAGCTCCCCCAGTACATTATTTAAGCAGTATTTGACTCTATTGTCGTATCGCGCTTCTCTGCGTTTCGGGTTGAACATTTATCGAGAACGGTTAAGGATAATTTAACCCACACTGACACATACCTCACTCCTGAGCGAGAATTCCCTGCTGATTGACGAACACTTATATCAGACTGGAAAGCATTAGTGTCTTCGTTAGCGTGAATAGAACGCCGTGCAAATTGCAAAATAATACAAAATAATACAACAGAAAAAGATACGCGTTCTTAAGGCAACTCTGAGCATATTCGACCTATTTTATACTAACACTCTTGTTTTGAAAAATCATCATCCACTCTTTCGTCCCAGCAGCAGATTTAGAATCTTTCACGTTGCCACTCGATAATCCAATCCAGCTGCGTTACGTATGTATGTTGCTTAACTCGCCCTAATCAAGTTTTGGCTGCTAGGTCGCAAAAGATCCTTGTGGTTTCCCCGGCTACTATATACATATTTATTGACTGGGGGATCAAGTGCGTATGTTCCAAAGTAAATGCAGTCTTGTTCGTACAAATTAGATTGAGCAGTGCGTTTTTCCCCCGAGAGAATTTGTTAGAGCGCCGAAATCAAATGAGCTATAAGTCAAAGCTAATAGCATTCGACGTTAAGCTACAGGAAGTCCCAAATGCAATAGTCTTATTCTGCCGTGATATCGATCAACCTGTCTTGATACTCTGAACAGTAAAATTTAAGATCAGATGGGAGCAACCCATATATATTGGGGACCATTCGGTTTTTTTTTGTCATTCTCGTATCGAGTCCATATTTCCTTTCCGTGTTAACCGAAGGCGTTTTGTCGTGTTAGTTTCCTGAACTCAACATTCTATTTTGAACAATGACAAAATATCAAATTCACACATGTACAAAATGGCTCATGTTGAACGTATTGATGAGCGTTTCGTTGATGTGTGAAACACATGGTGCACCTGCATAAGTTGAATACATTACATTGTTACATGCATGGAATTTAACAAGGTATTTTGTTTATGTCTTGTGGTTGACAGCATGGCGAATAACTGGGATTATCATCGAAATTGGTAGCATCGTATAAATAGTCAAATATGACAGTATGTTGGCAAGACCACCCAAAGACTCCATCTTAGGGTGAACGGTCACAGAAAATCCGTTAGGAAAAAGCAATTGCTTATAGGTAGGCATTTTTCTGGACCCGACCACGGCTGGGATAACTTTAGTATTCAGATCATAGACGTCGTCTATCCATCTACTAAGGATTCCCCTTTTGGATTTGAGAGAAAAATCCGAGAGCGGAAATTATTCTGGATGCTAGAACTTGGGTCAGTGTTTCCGTTTGGTTTAAATGATAATGTCAGTGGGTTCGGCAATGCTACAAACCGCCGTTCAAATATATCCAACATTACCCAACTATTTAAACCCCATCAACGGAGACATCGCAGCCATGGTTGGCGAAAGTTTAATAGTTCGATGATTCACGATCATATCACTTTAAATTACTTAGTGGGTTTAACTAAGACACCCAATAGTATACATAGCTTACGTACAGTTCGGTATGCGTTACCTCTGAGAGCTTTAGATCAAATAGCCAGAGATATACAACAATCTGCGTCTTCAGGAAATATAATACTATCAAAAATCATTAAAGTATGTCAAGATATAGCGTATTTTCGGTTGTATCGTCCAGTGAACATAATCGAAACCTCTCAAGATCGGCTTTTCTTGAAACTCAACTACTTAGATAAAGGACTGGACATCATTAATTTACCTCGAATCCTGAATGATCCAGAGGTACGCAACGCTGTACCAAACTATTTTAAGTTCACAGAACCTCCTTGCATTTCATATAAGTACACTAAATCTATAGCCACCAAAATATTCAATTACTCCAATGCTGTCCAGGAGTTTGACTGGAACTTATACACGTCAGGAGGCTATAGTTGTGATTGTGAATCGTCGAACTTTATCTATACACCATGCAAACATATTGTGACTGGTGACCTTGATGTGGTGAGTGATAAGGATCTGAAATTACTCCTGATGAAGGACCTAAATATAGAGAGCCAAGAAGAATAAATCTGAAGGCCGACCAGAAGATAGTCCTGTCTGCATTGGAACAGTACGTTATTGATTGGTCTAAGCGAGAAAAAGTTGAACCTACAGTACTCGCTGATTGGCTGGACCTCACCAAGAGCAAGGTCGTTGAAACAATCCGCCATATTGACAGAAGTACTCTTCCCCAAGCAAAACAAGTTCTGAGAAACCTCAATTCGCAAGAAGTTCTAGCAAATCTCCAGAGTAAATTCGTCATAGTCCCAGCAGACAAAGCTCCGAATAATATAGTATTCATATGTAAATATTACTATTACCAGGTGCTGGTTAAAGAATTGAGTGTAGACATATCTTCATCAAATACGTCTACTTACTCCCAAACTGCATTTACTCTGGAAGATTTATTTAACAATCACAAAATGTTTCTCAGGGAAAGAGGTATTTGTCTTCCAACCAATCATAACGACATACCAAAAATATACTGGACTCCCAAAATGCATAAATCACCATACAAAGCTAGATTCATAGCTGGTTCTAGAAGCTGCACCACCAAGCTTCTTTCAACCCTATTGACGAGGGCCCTTCAGGAGGTAAAAGCATTTTGGGAAAGGTATTGCGCCACTATTTCTAAGAACTCTGGCGTTGAATGTATGTGGATATTGAAAAACTCAAAATATCTTACGGAAGAACTTGATGCTAAAGGTCACATACCGTACAGACATGTATCCACATGGGATTTCTCGACTCTCTATACTACAATCCCTCATCAGGACCTTATTGACCGTCTAAGTTCATTAATAGTATCTGTGTTCAAGAAAACTGATCGTAGATATATTAATGTCGGAAGCCATAAAGCATTCTTTAGCTCGACTACATACAAGAGATATCATTCATGGGATGTTTCTTTGTTTATAGAGTTGCTTGAATTTCTCATTAAAAATATCTATGTGAAATTTGGCAACACAATATATCAGCAGCATATAGGTATTCCAATGGGTACTAATTGTGCACCCCTGTTGGCTGACCTGTATCTGTTCTCTTATGAATATGACTATATGCAGGCGCTTTCAAAAACCGATCCATTCAAAGCCCGTTCCTTCTCATTCACCAAACGCTATATAGACGATCTTCTCGCTGTGGATAATCGCTATATAAATGACGCAGTGAAGGATATATATCCACCTTCACTGGATTTGAAGGAAACTACAGATAGCCCTACAGGCACATCTTATTTAGATCTCTATCTCTATAAAAATGAAGCGGGCATTCTCTCTCGTCGACTTTATGACAAAAGAGATGATTACAATTTCGACATCGTAAACTATCCCTTTCTGGATAGTAATATTCCAGTGGGACCTGCATATGGCGTATACATATCTCGCTTAGTAGCATTTGCTAGATCCTGTGTTAAATGTGATGATTTTAATCAACGTCACAAAACATTGTTGCAGAAACTTATAAAACAGGGCTATTCCACCAAGCGCCTCCACTCAAAGTTTCTCAAATTTGGCGATACATATCGCATGCTGATAGCAAAATACGAACGTAGCGTGCAAGATCTATGGCGCTACGTTTCGTAACTTGTGTCTAATTCCGCTTAACCCGGGGCTAGGGGCCGTATGAACCCATGTACTTCAAGATCCTCATGGTACTCATATGAACAGTCACAATCAAAGCGTGACTGAGATACATCTTTTTTTTAGATGACGACTCTATAACGAATATTATGGATTAAGAATACTGATCAGCGATACGGATTTGATATTTTTGGAACATCAACATGTCTTGCCGGCATCATTGAAAACTGTTGACAGCTTCTCTCTTGCAGGAAACAAGCCTAGGTTTATGTATACTATGATTGTCCTTTTGAATTTGGTGCTAATACTGTTATGTGGAAAATGGAATAGGTCTTTGGATTATGGACGCGGATATTCTCTAATGGACGACGGCTGGATTATGAATGACGGACTAGACGCTTGTAATGCAACTGCAGGAGAAATCTATTTCGACAAGTGGGGCATCTAGTATTATTACTACGACAGGCCTCGAGTAAATCATTTACTTTCACCCGTCGTATGTTGCGAAGCTGTAAGCATTATTGTACAAAAACATCAGCATTCATAATCCATATATCTAGGTCAACGGGCATGGTAAACAAGATCTGATTATGTAGACAATAGCTATTGATACTGCCTTCCTGACAAGTAATATCGTATATCGACTGGGCCATTTTCGCCATTTTCTTCAGAAGAACGTTTAATGAGGTTCATTACACCTTTCGCACGAAAAAATAAGACTCTAATATTGAATTACTAATTGAAAAAAAAGGAACATATGAAAAGTATAATATATTTTGACCATGTACTTTTACATACATCATTTCCGTATGATTGAGAAGAAATAGCAAGAGATTTCAATGGGATTTTACAGTTCAGTCAAAACTGTGAGCCCTACAGTCTATCGTAGAAAATAACTGAGACAGTCATCATTCAACGTCTTTCCCTATATTTTTACTGCATGTATTACTGAGTGACATTAGCCTAAAAAGTGGGCTCTTTGCCATGTCGATGTTTGGTAATAGAAATTAGTGTCAACATCGCAAAATTTCAAATCCAAAGTACAGGTCGACTAAAAATCGAATGTAAATTTGAGCTTGTCCGTCAGATAACTGAACTGTTAGCTATTGTGGACAGTTTTGAGGTAAATACGAAGTTTATTATTTATCCTGAATTAATAGGAGGGAGGAGATTTGGCTTAATGTCACACTCAAGTTTGTTTCACTCATATGGCGACAATCAGTTTGGTTGGTGGAGGAAGCCGGAGTACCCGGAGAGAACCACCGCCCGTCGGCAAGTAACTGACAATCTTTCACGCATAGACCAGCTGGGTTCGAACCCATGTCGGTTCGGTGATGTGAGGCTAGCGGTCACCAGCAAAGCGCCTTATACCACTTGGCCACCGAGGGCCCTGAATTAATAGGATTGCTTATTTGTCTCGATATATAAGTTTTGTGAGATATATCGGGTAACTTCTGGTAAACGAAGGCAACGAACCCTCTTGAAAAAGAACTTTGTAATCATGAGTTGAACATCAAATAATACGAGTGTACGACTGAACAGAATAAGTCCGCACTGTCGTTGCAGTTGTCAGCTGAATTGGCTTCCATAATCCACCAGCCGACCAGAAGAGTACCGTGAGGGCCGAGTGGTCAAAATGAGAAAATGTTTCAGGAGGGGTTTATTAATTATCGTCTGTTGACTCTGTTTAATGGAACCCTACAGGAAATGGAATCATATTGGAGTGTCTCGCTTCTCATGCCGATATTTCTAAAACGTAAAATCTTTAAGCTCAACATTTCTCACTGGCGAATCTAATGCTAATGAACGTATACCATATAGAAACATATCCCAGTGCGATTTCTCCACACCCTACATGTATATAACAATTGCTCATATGGCGGTGAATGGAAGCGTTAGTTATCAGTGTCCACTGAAAATGACAATCAACGTGGTATTGTGAACAATCAGAGGTTTTCTGCAGTTCTATTACATGTAACATAGAGCTGAGCTGGTGACAATTCATACCAGCAGCATATACATGTAGGTATGCCAATAGGTACAAATCGTGCACCGATATTTAAGAATGTGAACATAAATTATTTAAAAAAATAACAACTTTGACTTCATCTCATCCCTTAAACGTTATATAAACCGTCTCCGCGCATTGGATATTCATTAGACATGTATTGTGGATGACAAAGGTTTTTTATAAAAACCACAAATAGTCCAATTGCGGAGCATACCAGTTTGACCTGTATGTTGAGAATAATTGTCGACAAGATAGACGGGTAATACTTCGACAATTCTCCATGGAGGACGATGACCGTCAGCTAAATTTCGAAGCTCTTCGAACATGATGACTCAATAGTATGACTCGCAGAGTTTCCTTGATGTGTTCCCAGACTTCAGGCGTTTTGTTGGTTCTGAATGGGTCTGGTTATTAAGCTACTTAAGGCAACTGTCTGATAAAGACGGCGGTTGATTCTGGGAAGGTTTGTTCGTTCCACCTTCTGGTAATCACAATGTTGAGGAATAGTTTGGTTTAGATTCAAAGCGGTTATTGACTAGATACTTTCTTCGATTAACAGACAGCCACAAGTAATATTTACCAGAACGAAGGTGTATTCTAAGGATCAAAACGCTACACAACTATACGTAATTACACGCCGTTTTTCTAGGCTAGGCTCAAGTGACGTAAATGGAAAATCAAAATCTCGGGGTATTATATCGGATAACAAAATCTGCTTATGTTTGACGTAAAGTGTCTCATTCTCTTGAGAATCACTGCATCTGGGGTGGCTGTTGATGGGTTTGGGAAGATCGAACGATGCTCTTTCGCGCACAATGATATATAAAAAAAATATTTCCACATTCCCAACACAAAACTTCAAATATTGACAGCTGCTGAAAAGAAAGCCCAAAGTAAAAATCGATAAAAATCCATTACACAAGGTACAATGAACAGATAATGTAATGTTATTATGATGATATCATCAGAGACAGAATTTTGGTTGCAGAGGTTAATAGCTATACAAGCAGTCCAACATCACATTTGCAGATATGTTGTATTTTAATGATAATAAAGGAAGTGGAATTATGAGCAAGATACGCTATTACGTCTTGGATTGCGCATTGCCTTTCGTCTGAGGAAAGATGCAACGATTCGTACATCGTTTGATCAGATCAGGGATATTATTATTATGTAAAAGACACGTAAACTAGATAAATGATCAAACTCTCTTGGAGTGAGTAAGTAGGATTTAATGTCGTTTTCAACTATGTTTCAGTCATATCACGACGGTGCCAACATATGTGCCTGAACACGAGAATGCCGACAGTTGGGCAAGTACTGTATATAATTATCAAAGGGGTTCGTTAACCAGACAGCATCGCATTGCGTTATCTCCTGACAAAATTGTGTTATAACCCTTCTTGCTGTTTTCAAATTGTACCGATATTAAAATGTTATCTTGCTGAAGAAAACAAATGACAATATAACAAAACTTAGTTCCCTACACTGCGTGTAATGTTACCATTTTACTGCCGAAACATGATTACAATGGCCGGATAACTCTCGCTTATTTACACTGACTGGGAATCGAAATGGGTCAGATACCACCAAATCAAGAAACGGCGTCTAATTATAGACGAAATTGGGTTTCCATATTGCAAAAATTTGAACCCAAGTATCCAGAATTATCAAATTGTTTGGTCAAATAGATATTGGGAGGCCGAATGTTACACATTCCATGAATGAGTGGAAATCTCGATCCGTAAGCCCATCACTTATTATAACTATATATATATTTCTCTCTCTCTCTACTATTCAGATATGCGTATACATATGAGTGAATGTCAATTAACAATTTGTTTCCAAATATATGTGAATGATGAAATTATATTTTGGCTAATTTCCACTTTTGAGCAAGCATTGAGCATGCCGCATTGACGTCTTATGTGGTTTCGACATAGTTTTAAGCTCTTCAGAACTAGTAAGCAGGATGATTTGTGCTGGAGTTGAGATAAAAACTACCAGGATTGTTGAAATTGTATTGTTTAAGCAAAGGAGGTATTAAAGGTGTTCATCATATCCAAACTATTTATCTAGAACATTAGTATCGACAGTAGTATACAATGAGTAAAACGGAAGGCTAGCGCGTCACTGCGCATGCGCGAAGTGAATTTTTGGGTTGCCATAGGGGGGGTTCGCATACGTGAGTTAATTTTTTTTTAATGTGAGTGGGTGGGTTTAAAATGGCGGCCGTTTGACGTCCGCCATTTTGAACCCACCCACTCACTCGGTTGCACTGATTGACCTGGGATGTGAGTGGGTGGGTTTAAAATGGCGGACTTTCTTTGTCCGCCATTTTGAACCCACCCACTCACGGGGGTGATTGAGTGCTATGTGAGTGGGTGGGGTTAAAATGGCGGCCGTTTGACGTCCGCCATTTTGAACCCACCCACTCACTCGGTTGCACTGATTGACCTGGGATGTGAGTGGGTGGGTTTAAAATGGCGGACTTTCTGGGTCCGCCATGGGAAAACGTATAAAAGCAGTCGATTTTTAGGGCAAGGGGTGTATTCAATTGCACTACTTTGTCGAGCACTCTGACTTACCTGACCTGACCAGCCAGCCTGCCTGTTTCACCTCTAGTCTGCTTCACCTCTAGCCAGCCAGCCAGTCAGCCAGCCAGTCAGCCAGTCATCCAGTCAGCTTGCCTGTGTTGTATGGTTTGTGAACCTTTTACTTTTGCTTAGTGTTCATTTTTTTCCTTTTTTTAATAGTCAAATAGCTCCAAAAACGTCTATTTCCATTCTTGCGCATGCGCAGAATGCTGATAGTTCAACCCACACCAGTCCATCAGATGGCCCTTCATCTCACCTTCACATTGATACCTCACTCGGCTCGATCGGGCCACTAGGGGCTCTCCTAGCTCCAAAAAGGCTATTTTGCAGATAAATGTCAACATCGGGTGTACGAAGATTTTTTTATTTTTTTATTTTAGAGGTAGTGCGTCGAGTGAAGTATTAAATGGAAGCTGACGTGAAATGCTTCACATTGATACCTCACTCGACCCGATTGGACCACTAGGGGCTGCCCTAACTCCAAAAACGGCTATTTTGAAGATTGCGCATGCGCAGAATGCTTATAGTTCAACCTACACCAGTTCATCAGATGCTCCTTCACGTTACCTTCAATTTGATACCTCACTCGACCCGATTGGTCCATTAGGGACGCCTCTAACTCCAAAAAGGCTATTTTTCAAGATTGATATTTTTGATATCATCTTCGCGCATGCGCACAATTACCCTAATTCAAGCCCATACCCAGTCTATCAGATGCTCCTTCACGTCACCTTCAATTTAATACCTCACTCGACCCGATTGGTTCATTAGGGACGCCTCTAACTCCAAAAAAAGGCTATTTTCATAGCCTTTGGACTTCGCGCATGCGCAGAAAAATCAAAATAGCCTTTATTGGAGTTAGGGCAGCCCCTTGTGGTGCAATCGGGTCGAGTGAGGTATCATTGTGAAGCATTTCACGTCAGCTTCCATTAGATACCTCACTCGACCCACTACCTCTAAAATAAAAAATCTTCATTCACCGGATGTTGATAATTATCTTCAAAATAATCTTTTTTTGAGGTTAGAGGCGTCCCTAATGGTCCAATCGTGTCGAGTGAAGTATCATTGTGAAGCATTTCACGTCAGCTTCAATATGATACCTGACTCGACCCTCTACCTGAAAATAAAATTTTGTTGACTTGACGTATGAAGATTTTTGTTTTTCAAAAAAAATTTTTGAAAAAAATTTTTTTTGGGGAAAAAGGATGATGGGCATTCTGGTGTTAGTTGGTGTGCTTAGGAAAGAAGTTTTCTCTTCCGGCAAGATGGGTTGGCCCTGAAAAGGGCCGTTGATAGCGTGATACGACACACTTTAGGCGCGGAATATTCGCTTCACGCCTCATTCATGTTTTCTGCATATCGGACATTTTATTTTCAAATGGGACTCGCCGGCATCAATGCATCGACACATCGCACCTTGACACGTCAGGGTTACCCAGCAATCCTTGCATAGGCAAAGATGTCCACAAGGTAACACGGCATACCAACTTTCCTCCTCCGCACAGATACTGCATTGTGTTTTTTTCTCCTCGACACGGCGTTCTTTCTTGAGTATGGTAATTTGCGCTTCCATTCCATTCAAGGTTGTTTCCATCCCATCCAGCCCTCTCTGCATGACCATAATCTGTTCATTGAGTTGGATTATCTCGACTTGGTGGCGACAGGGTTGTGGTGTTTCTACCGCTGAAATTGTGGGAGTTTCGGCAATGGTAGGAGGTCCGGCTGTAGGGTGTTCAGTCCTTATACTTTCAGTGTAGACAGGCGGTGTCATCGTGGTTGTTGTGGGCGGTCTATTAGAATTTAGCCAGGGCAGCTCGTCTTGTTCGCCACTTTCCGTCACATCACTGTCGTTTTCTTCCATTCTGTGTATGTCTTGGTCCTGTTGTTCACTCAGTCTTCGCAGCCGGCTACTTTCTTCTGTTCTTACTTCTTCCTGCAATTGTTGTGCGAGTGCTTCGGTACTGTTGATTAACGTGGATTCATCTTCAAGTACTCGTTGAAAAATGGAGATGATCGTCAATTGACTTCCATCTTCTTCTTCTTCTTCATGGGCAACGATTTCTCTGAGTTCTTCTGTCTGAGCAATTCTCGGGTCTCGAGTCGGATGATGTGTAAACAGAGGGGCGCGTCGTCTTCGAAAACTCATGATGGTGTATTGGTGAATACATATCAAAATTATAGGCTTTTTATAGTCTAGTGGGCAGGTGAGTACAAAATGGCCGTGATGTACAGTCCTCCATTTTTAACCCACCCACTCACCGGCGTCAGTGAGTGCGAGATATAGGCTCACCCACTGTATAGTGATTGGGTGGGTTCAAAATGGCGGTCAATCCACAGACGCCATTTTGAACCCACCCACTCACCGGTGTCAGGCAGTGCAAGAATCCCACTGTGCTGTGTATGTACCCCTTGTCCCAAAGCATTAAATTTCTTATGATTTTTTCGATAAAACCCATTAGTGCATAATATTGCTGAAATAATGCCAACAGAAAACTCAGAGTCAATTTAAATATTTATTTGTATTGAGCAAATTACAAGAATTTCGAAGAGAAAAGAGCCGAAATAATGTCTGTCTGTCCTGGAAATCAGCTGATCAGCAATAAATCGACATCTCCGTGACCTTCAAGGAGATTTTGACATTAGGTTTTACCCGCTTTTATCACAAATCATTATAAAGAAATTGTCACACCCGGTGAACTCCTGAAACCCACATCCTACCTGAGAGTTTGGTAAGATATTCCATTCATTCGTTACCGTTCCCCGTGGAGTAGAATTTCATCCATCAGCTTTCACTGTCGTGGTGCCAAACACAAAAATTGACAAATTATACGGACTGCCACGATAAGCGTTCCGTACTGCACATGTCCGATAAAATCCCTCCAGTCGTTACAGAATGTTGATTCCACAAAACCTGTTCGGTGGCCTACATTATCGTTCAATCGCTGATCATAAAGGCTGCGTTCATTCTCACCAGAACTGTAGGCCTATACACTTCGAAATCTGTGAAAGAATATCAATTTTCACGTTTCCTGTCGGATATCACACAAATTGATGCGTCCGCTGGAACACAGCACACTCCCTCGATTTCAGTCTACGTGTGACATGCAGGCGATGCATGATGCAGATCACATTATTCATCTCAGCGGACACCGAAATGGAACAAAGTTCCGTTATACACTGCAACAGAGAATGTTCTCCCGCTCAGAAAACACAAAATGGCTACTGAACACCAAAATTTCCCCGGATAATAAAGTCGTTCAAACCACAGCGCCATCTATACGCTTTGGTGCAAGGGAGACAACTCGGACTAGACCAATTCGAAGATCATGTCCGCTATATTTAGCCTGAATGGGTATAGGGGTGATCGGGTTTTTTATGGCTTTTACTATGAGCTATGAGGTTGATCATGTAGAATACGATGGAAAAAAATTTGAAAGTACCGCGTAGGCTTGTATATAGATCCATATAGACCCATATACACTCATATACTGGGATATTAGTATGTATCAATCCATACGGGGTGGACATGTTGGAGCACTAGTGGCCCGATGGGGTAGAGTGAGGTCTTATTTTAAAGCTCTCGAGGAAATAAATAAATAAATAAATAAATAAATAATAAAAAAATCAAAAAAATCGGCGAGTAGTAGACGAAGGGAAAATTGGAAAGTATTGACCATGCCCCAGAATACTTCATATGCATATCACGGCCTTAAGGCCTATGTAAGATGTAATCTACATCACAGTTTAGTAGTATAAAAAGCGCAATTCACCTTGTCCCTTCCAAAGAAATAAAATCGGCTCTATTTTACAGGAGTATATACGCAGGTGACGTGGGTTGTCACGTCACTTCCGGGTTTTCACTAAACACTACCTCCAAACATACAAGAGTTGCAATGTTCAACCGCCGGGGTGTTTTCCCGCCCCAGCGCCCCGCAGCGCGCGCGCGCGTCATCCCGCGTCATCCCCGGCAGTGCGCGCGCGCGCGCGGACGCGGGTCAAAAGGTCAAAGGGTCACCTCCAGGTCAGACGGTCCAATGTCCAATGAGACAATGTTGCGGTATCGCTATAGTCAGAGCTTGAGCACAAAAAAGGGGGATTCTAGATGAACCTGGGAAAGATGGGCAGTTCCATGTGGACCAATCAGCGGTCGAGAAAAAGAGCCAATCAGCGGTCGAGAAAAAGAACCAATCAGCGATCGAACAATCAGCCAATCGAATTGGGGTATTCACGGTGTGCTTTCGCTGACGTCCGCGCCTACATCTGGGTTCTTGTACAGCCGGGTAATGTTTTTCTGGACATGGATGGGTTACCTTTGGCTCCATTCTAGGCCACTGATTGGCTAATAGAACTTATAGTCATAATCTATACGTGTTGGACGAGTCTCTTCACTCACCGTATACACGTACCTCAATGAAATGCCCGCTCCAAACCTAGACCAAAAAACACGTACTTGGTCTGTAGGCTGATTTCATTGGCTCTCTATTTTTACTATAGTGCTCTTGCATTCTAACCTTGATGGGTTACCTAGCACTGATAGTCATAATCGATACGTGTTGGACGAGTCTCTTCACTCACCGTATACACGTACCTCAATGAAATGCCCGCTCCAAACCTAGACCAAAAACACGTACTTGGTCTGTGGGCTGATTTCATTGGCTCTCTATTTTTACTATAGTGCTCTTGCATTCTAAACTTGATGGGTTACATTTTGGTCCCATCCTACACCACTGATTTCAGTTTGACTGAATCTCCGCATTGGGCATTAATGCATCAGGAATAAAACACACAAGACAGGGTTTTTTGGTGAGATCTCATTTTTTTATTCATTGAACAACAACAACGTGAGAACAACCACGTGAAAACTCAAGCCCAGAACAAGGGGCTTGTCATTAACTGAAGCCCAGAACAAGGGGCTTGTCATTAACTGAAGCCCAGAACAAGGGGCTTGTCATTAACTGAAGCCCAGAACAGCGGGCGTATGTACATTGAAATAATTCAAGCCCAGAACGGGGCTTGTACATTGAAATGATGGGCGGCCCAGTCATAGACGAGTACATCGCGGTCCTCGGCCTGGGGGTACTCGTCAAACATCTGTACGATGGTAGATAAGGGTCTTCCCCGGCATCGATGGTACAGGTAAAACAAGCAATATTGTCCGCACACGCCACTGGTCAGGCTTTGCAACGTTTGACTGTTCCAACACCACGTCTCTGTGCCTTGATCCATGAAGTCTGTTAAATCGGGATGGAGGGGTGGCAGGCCGTACGGGTCAAAGTATTCGCCCTGCTCTTCTGTCAAGTACACGGCCACCCAGTGTTCACCGGGTCGATCCATCGGGTCCGTGTTGAGAACGTAAGCAGCCGGATACATACGGTCTAATGGAAACACATCTCGGGCGAACACCCCTTGAAAGACCCTACGTGTCTCTGGGTCATTCTCCAGCACGGTGGTTATCTGGTCTGTATCCATGTTAGGTGGAGAAGTCACACAGGACGTTGCGCGCCTTGTCCACTTGAATGATGTTGTCAAACTCGGCGTAGCAGATCACATTGACGGTGGTCGCCAGGGCTCGTGCAAAGTGGATTTCCAACCGTAAGTTGCCTTGCTTGGCCAGGGCCAGCTGATGGTCGTTCTCTAAGGTGGGGGTCAGATCGAAACAGAACAACGTGTATCCGTTCGCGTAGTCCTCCCGACTGATCATATTCCCTTCGTCCTGGTTGATTTGACCGGTGGCTGTAAACAGGCTCTGATAGGCTCGAATGAAATTCCTCCGCCCAAAGTTCGGGGTTAAGGCCGTGGCTGGCACCTGTTGTCCATCCACATGCAGGGCCACAAAATTGATGCCGAAATGTTTAAAGTCAAACGGATTCTCTGGGTAGGCTCCGCTGAAACTGGTATTTTCTACACAGGCCAGGATCAATCGCTTGGGTAGTTCCCCCAGGAACAGGTTTTCTTTGTTGGCGCCCATATTTCCAGCAGGCACAGAGAACACTTTGGTTTGCACACGTCGGATAGGGTACTGGGCTGGTTTTGTTTCCAAGGCTTTCATGTGTCCCAATTGAACGGCTGGATTCGGTTTCACTTTTCGGACATACAGGACTGCGTCTTGGATGACAATCTTATAGTCCGCTACATGCCCCTCTACGTTAGTGGCCATCAAGGCGAAGGTGGGAGGCGCCCGTATCAGTCGGATTTTGATGGGGATCTTGTTCAAGAGGTACCGGTCTTGCATGAACATGTCTGCATGCAGTCGACCCATCATATCCACCGAGGCACTGTTCGCAGTGAAAGCCTTCCGTTTGTCATATCCCCCATTGTCCGCCGTGTCCATGTGCTCGGCCGTGTCCCTGTAGAATAAAGCGGTTGTCAGCTGAGATTTTTTAGCCTCTCGGCCATACGACAACAGTGTCTCGATGTAGGCTCGATAGGGGTACGTGTTGGTGGAGTCACTGATGAGTTTGTCGCTGAGAAAAATATCCACCTGCTGAAACATCGAGTGCAGCCAGAGATTCGTCGGGCCCACCGTTGCTTGGTCAGCGAGTCTCGTGCCAGCTCCATTGACCACCTTGGCTTTCACATACAAGTAGGTATGGGCTAAATCCACATAGGCCGTATCCGCATTACTGATGGTGAACTCGATGGGCCCGGTTTCGTTGATGCTGGAGAGCGGGAGATGCTCCACCCATAATCCTTGTTCGACACTGGTTTGTGTGGGCGGCACGGTCCACAAATCAAATTCACTGTTGGTGGAGGGGCAGGACTCGGCGTGGATTAAGGCCATGTTTTAAGAAAAGATATCCCGGGTCTTCTTGGATGTGCGTCGTCGCTGGGTCGGTCGTCGACTGGTGCGTGATCTCGGTGGGGCAGCTCTTTTATTCCCTACGGTGCGTTGTGCTTTGGCCACCAAGACGCCTCCCGCTTCTTTGGCCCGTCGTTTCAAGGCTTGTCGGGGTGCCGTACCCCCCAAAACATCACCGGCCACTTGCAGTCCACTGCGTACCGCTTGTTTGCCGATTGCTTTCACCCCACGCGTCACCAAGGGCAGGAACGTTTTCACAATGCTGCCGAGTATGTTCCCCAGTCCATGTCCTCGTTGCATGCGTGCACCGCTAAAGACCGGAAAGCCACCCCCGGCCTGTTGGGCATAATAGTCGGCATAGCTGCGTGCATCGCACTCGTAAGGTACTTTCATTATGCAAAGTGGGGAGCACGTGCTTGTCGAAAATGAAGTGTCAGCACCACTTTTCCTCGTTCGAATGCCACCGCTCGTCCCGTGTCATCTCTTATATCCACCGTGATCGTGTTGATGTCGGTATGTCGTACGGGCAGGTACATGATATGGTTGAAACTGTGGGTGACTTGATCGCCATACGTCTTTTTAATGGGGACCACCCGTAACAGAGGTGTGTTGATATCGCCCACGATGTGGTTGTCCACCACGTCCGAGTAGACGTAGAGTCCGTACATACCCGACTTCATATCCATCGGCATCTCGCCATGGTGTTGGTTGGGACCAGCGAACGTCTGTAGATCGAAACCCAGCATTTGCTGTAGTGTAGGACTGAGTTTCACATTCACGGTATCGGTGACGGTAAGCTGTGCCTTGTCGTTGTGTACGTTGACATCGAAGAACACGTTTCTCTTGAAGCGCAAGGCTATCAGGCGTGTTGCACTATCCGTCACCCCCCGTAGCGCCTTATCATGCATCAGTCTTGACAGCCCACCCATGAACTCTTTGGGGGTATCGTATTGGCCTTCGGGCAGGGTGAGCCGGGTGTTTTTGCCTTCGTAGGTGACCTCGTACCACACTTCATTGGCTCGCACGTTGTACCACGAGTAAGGGTATTGGACATCCACGAGGGCACATTCCCACCGGCCAGGTAAATGTAACGGTTGCGGTAACTGGGTGACGTACTTGGCCACGGTGTTGTCAGGAAACACATCCAGCGAACTGTTACTGGGTAGGGTCAGGTAAAACATGGCGACTGAGCTGTCCTGCTGCTGCTGTTGGTTTTAATAGGTCTTCCAGGCCTTGGGCGGTTGTGTGCGGCGTCGTGTTCGTCGCGGTGACTTGCTACGTGTCACGGCTCTGGAGATGTGGGGTGTCTTGATCAAGGGTGTTTTTTATAGGCGCGAAAAGAAAGTGCCCGTTGTGGTGGTGTTTTGGGGGGTGACTCCGGTTCCCATTCGGCTTCCCAAGAAGGTAGTGGGCCACTCGGTGATTGCTGAGTTTGCTGCATAAAGTCCCAGCGGTGGGGGTTCCCCACCAATTCCTGTGGTACATGCATGTCTTTCAAGCCTTGAGCGAAGACCTCCCATCCTCGAGGATCGGTGTGCGATCTGCGTTGACGCATCAGATCATTCACTAAATCCGTCATGTGGGTGCCGGGGACCACCTGATTCTGTACCAGGAGTTCGCCTTTATCATTCCAAGTCATGTTAGGATTCTGTTTCATCCGTTGTAATACCAGGCCAGCTTGTTTCTTGAACGAGGCAGGTACACTCTTCAGCACTTCGTCTTCCACCCACTGTGGGGCTGTGGAGGCTACCTGACCCGGCTGTTGGAGCGGTGCTGAGGTCAGCGGTCTGTCACGTGGTGGTGGTGGTGGTGGTGGTGGTGCTGCTGTTGCTGGGGTAGACAGGGTTTTGTATTGGTCCATGAACGTCATGTACCGTTGAAGCGTCTCATTGTACCGTTGTACTTTCTCACTGTCGCTTAACCCCGGTCTCTGTAAGATCTGTTGCATCTCTCCATCGAGGCTGTTTATGGTCTTCACCGTAGGTGGGACAGGGTAGGGTGATTGGAGGTTTTGCAGGAACCGTGGTTCGACGAGGACCATTTTTTTCGTGTGGTTCATTGTCGGCCGAAGAGTCCACCCAATACTGGACCCAACACGGAAGCGGCCAACGGTGCTAAGATGGCCCCGAGAAAGCCGCCTTTCTGTAACACCTTTTTCTTTTGTGTTTGAGGGACCCGCTTGTGGACTAGGGTTCGGAGACCTGTCTTATGCTTGGCCAACTTGGTCTTCTGAGCCGGAGTCAGTGGTACGTTGCCTTTTAACAGGTTGTACCCGATCTCGCACAGACAGCGTACAAGGTCAGGGTCCGCACTAACTCGGGTGGGGCCGTCTTCAATACACGGAGCGTGGGAGCGTGCTTCCGTACTCGCGCAGACATCCTGTACAACTAATGCTAGAACCCACAACGCTGCCCTTTTTATCCACCTCACAGACAAAGTCAACCCTGCTGTGGTATTCATTCTTTTTATTATTCCCCATCATCAAACACACAGACCCCAGCTGGAGGCGCCACTGTGGATGTGTTTACATTATTTTTGCATGTACACGTGGTGGGTCTCTCCGGGAAAGATGTCGGTCCGTAGTCGAAGGTGGTCGGGAGTGGCTTGCTTGAGGTCGAAGAGCATATACCCGTGCTGAGGGGTTGTGGCATCTTTGAAGGCTTCCAACGCAAACGGTGTGCGGCCGGGAAACATCTGTCTCGCCAGGTGCAGCAGTTGAGTGGTATCTCTCGGGTTTTTGAAGACCACCAGGTAGTGGGCATTTAAGCTGATATTCCGATGTTCTTTGTTTTTACTGAACAGATTCTGCACAATGTAGATGATGCTGAGCCGTCGATGATGGCTGCCTTTGGTAAAGAGTTGGGTGACCCGTGCATCCGTCTCCGCCATGAGATCATCCAGAACCACCAAGGTGTCGGGTTCCAAATCGGCCAGGTTGGGTAGGCCTTCCACGAACGTGATGTGGGGCATTGCTGCATACGCTTCCTGCCATTCTCCGTAACACCACACGACTCGGGCAATGGGTGGAGTGATCATGCTGTCGGCGTGTTGAAGGAGCTTCCTGACGAAGTGCGTTTTGCCGGAGCCCGTCGGTCCTGCGATGACGCAAGTGAAGGGATGCTGCCACCGAGGGTCCATGGTTTGAGGTGTATCCGTTGTCGTGGTAACACGCTCTTGTAAATTTCGTACGAGTGAACTGGAGTGGTGGTGGGTACAACGTCGGTCGTCGTTGTCTGTTCATGTTCAGAGATGGTGCTGGGAGTGGGTACAACGTGGGTGGTCGGTTCACTGTGAGGGATGAAATCCGGTGGGTCTTGAGACGTAGTAGGTGTACTTGGTGTAGGTGTAGAGCTCGACGTGGCTTGTACGCGGGGTGTGGTGGTGGTGGTGGTGACTGGGCTCGATACGACTGGTGCTCTCTGTAGACCCGTTTCGCTGGTGCCTGGTGTTCTCAGTTGGTTAAGTAACGTGCTGACATAGGCTACGTCGTAAAACACACCTCCGTACAACACACTCAGCAGGGTTAGCAATAGCACCCCAAAGACCACTTGCGCTTTGCGCGTTTTGCGAGACGCTGTCTTCAGAGGCAGCTGCTGTTGGTCCATAGCACTGTGGTCGGATGTGGAATGAAGGAGGATGGCAGTGGTGTCTGGTTTTATAGTCGTTTCACCTGGTTGGCCGCGACCCAGGAATTGAAGGAACTGGGCCAGCCTTGCCATTTTACGAAATGAAACAGTTTGCCACGTCGACGTTCCGTTTTCAAAATCTGCTCCACTGTGTAGTAATCTTGCTGTGTTTTTACAACAGGCTGTAATTCCGTGTCGTAAAACGTCCCCAGCAACGTTTCCCCTTGGAGATCTTCCAGTTCATAGACTCGCCGCTGTCGGGGT
>JAVTVY010019930.1:0-82374 GCA_036873755.1 Hanleya hanleyi | reverse complement strand
AATCTTGAAATTATTACATTTATTTGCTAAGCAATCATCAAGAGCAATATTACTAGGTTTGAATACTTATAATTTGTTTTATTCTATTTAAATGAGTACCGTAATGTATCCTGAATTACCTGGACGTTTTCAGTTCCCAGGGATAGCCCGTTTTCACGCATGGCCACCTTTGTTAAACGCGTAAATCACCGGTTAATGGGGACATGCTTCCGAGACTAGTTAAGGAGCACGTGATATATCCTTGGGCAGTCCCGCGGTAAAACAGAAACGTTGCCGTGCTCTGCTGCCGCGTTGTTACCACGGTACTTTTGTGTTTTGAGCCAGCCTGTACTGTATGTAAACAACCGATGGTCATGTTTATCATATGATATTTTGTAAAGAATATTGGGTCATATGTGGAGTAGTGTAAGAAGGAAACACAAACAAATAGCCTCCTTAGCTTTTTGCTTTTCTATATTCCGACTGCAGTTTTGAACTTTGTGTTATTTTCAAGAAATACTGTACAGAATTAAAGAAATGATTATATACCAGGGTGAGTGTATACGTTGTCATTAAACAACAAATCCATGGTTTCACAAGTTGAGTCCAGCTAAAATAGTTTTGGGAATATGAGTAGCAGAGATAAGCTTATCCACGTCCAGATTAGAGCTTCAGATGTAGTGATGCCTGTCCCGAATGAGAATCTCGGACCAACTGGGCGCAGAGGCGGATAAGACCAGCGGTCTTCGAGAAACGATCCCTGCATCAGGACCGTGAGAAGCCAGTCGAGCAAATTCTGCGATGTCAACTCATGCAAGCGAGAGATGTAATTTGCAAGACTGCCCAGGTAGAATAGAATTAAATGCAGCTGAGCGAAAGTTTGGACCGATTTTGGCTGGCAAGGCAACTGCAGTGCCATCAGTTCGGTTCAGTTCAGTTGCTGTAGATTCCTCAACTCTACAGAGAACCTCCTTTCGGAGTAGGGGGATCTAGTGAGTACCAGGATATTTGTTATTAGGAACACGAGTATATTGCTAATGCGTCTCTTCGACCAGTGGCCTTCCCATATAAAAGGAATTCCCCGCCGCTTTCTAGGCTGTATCGTGCGACGTGCTACCGTGAGCATAGCAACTCTAATTAGCCCCCTTAATGCCTATTACCCTGGACACTGATCAGCCAAGTTAGTACAGTACCTGAACACACTTCCATGCATTCACCAGGCGCCAGTGTTGCTTAACTTCGGTTATCGAACGAGAATCGGTGTGACCAAGATGATATCCCGTCAGTGAAGAAAACAGCTGATCCAACATCTGTAGATGTGACATGACCTTCTTGTACATTTACATTTAATCTTGGGTTTTGCTGCCAACTGGATGGATATTTACATCGTACAACTGCGCATGGTATTTATACAAACAAAACGGTTTGCACTATGTGTTTCTCCCCATAGCGTGTTCTGATTAGGGGGAGTTGCCAGACGCGGGAGGCTTACGTGAAGTTGTACACATTCTCTCATTTCACAGGCATTACTTACATGATTTAATGCATATAGATTTTCACTTTCAACTTCATAGATTCTTGCCAGCATTATTGGTCATCCAATTTTTTTTAAATATTTGCTTACAATTTTGGCATTACCTTCATACACAGACCTATTCACACACTTCAACATATATTCTATGTCAGAGTCTGGCTTAGCCATTTCTGAACTTCGCTGTAGCCATGTAGCTTCAGTTCACAGAAGTTATGGTTTTAAAATAATGGTTTTAAAATATATCGGCATAATGGCGGTTAATATAGTTGAGTACATATTTGAACGTACTGCCTTTCTAAAATTATCCAAGATAAAAAATAAACATCGGTGTCCGTGCCTTAACACATATATAATATACATACATGCCAACACCACAGTATCGAATATCAACCCATCCACTACCCTGGGGGATCAACCCCCACTTTCTATCTTCGAAACTAAGCCTCGCCCGATTCCATATCCTATATAATCCGGCAGCTTAAACCATGCCACACTTATTGGACCCATCCACTACCCTCTGGAGTAAGCCCCCACCCCCGGCACACTGAGACCACACTGTTATAAATCACACCGTAAATTCACAGTTAAATGTACTGGCAGAAAAGGTGCCAGTACATTCAACTGTAAAATTACGTTGCACCGTATTTTATAATTACCGTTTATTGACAGGCATTCAACTGTAAAATTTGGGTAGCCCTGTAATTTACAATTACCGTTGTTTTAACATTCTCTAAACAAAACAATTACGTGGCACCAGTGTCTACAATTATCGGTTCCGCGGCAACGTAGGTCCCTGGAAGGCCGAAATGGCCATTGTTCTTCGTGTTTACAAATGCGATCACCACATGTTTCATAAATAATCACGAACGAATCTGTGCAATTATTACACGAATAGTAGGATACAACTCCAAGTCAGTTAAAACCCATCTTCGCATATGCAAGTCGAACACTAAATGACGGAACGTTAGTGTAGTATTTAGCTTGGAATGTGAAGATGGATAAAACCAAAACCAAACCGTACTATAGACCGAAAATTAAAGTTAGCCGCTGCGTCCGTCTCAGCGCGTGTTCTGATAATGCTTTGAATGCTGTATCGTACAACGCAGGTGTCGGATGTTTCCTGCAACTGAGCGTTTCGTGTGCAAAGATATCAACCTCCTTTCAGAGAAAACAAGAATTTTATGTTACGTGTGTGCGCAGTTTACCCATTCCAGTTTATGTCAACTGAAATATCACAGTTCAATTTACAGATTAATGTGTTTACGATTGAATGTACTGTAAACTCCAACATACATTTACTGTGAAATAACGGTAATTTATAACAGTGCACTCTCTTTCTCAAATACTTACTTACATTGCTGGAGCTCATATGCTACTGATTCAACCCATCCATCATACTTGGGAGCATGTCATCACCCCCTAAGCACTGAGGCCCATGTGCTATTTCCTGAATTAAGTCTTTCCCTACCCCATACCTTCATATATATTAAGCCAATATGTCCACATGAACATCTACAATCAAAGCGTGGCTGGGATACAAATCATCACAGGAATCACTTCTGGTTCTTGTGATGTTTTAGAAATGTGCAGTCAGTATATTTGTCTGTGGGGTCATATGACTTCTTGTCAGTACACCTGCATCGTTCCCCACCACCCTTTTAACCCTATCTGGCCCGGGCTTTTTGGGACCTGTCCACGCCTGGGCGGGGCCCGAAATGGCACCCCCCTAATTATTTTTCTTATCCTTTGAGCTATGAGGATGAAACTTACCACACTATACCCTTGGGTTAAGTTCTACCAGAAAATGTAAAAAAATCCAAGATGGCCGCTTTGATGACGTTTGAGTGACGTCATTTTCAAAAACGGCATTTTTTGGTCGATTTTTCGGTCGGATTTTCCAAATTTTTTATTTATGCAATTTCTCCACAAAAACTGAATGGTAAATCAGTAAATATTAATGTGCTGTGAAATAAAATAGTTTTTGCCCACTTTTCATCGCGGAAAAGCAGAAATTTTGAAGAAATGTGACAAAAAATCACCTTCCTGGTACATGCTACACTTATTCCACCCATCCCTCTTGGGAGCATGTCCTCACACCCGGAACACCGAGCCCCACTCTCTATCTCTTAGATTAAACCTCTTCCGACCACATACCCTAATATATTCTTGAAGCTTACATCATGCTACACTTCCCATCCACTGCCCTCGGGAAGCATGTTCCGCGCCCCACCTTCTATCTCTTGAACTAAGCTTCGCTTGACCACCATACCCTTATTTTTTTCCGGGAGCTTACATCATGCTAAACTTATTGAACCCATTCACTACCCTTGGGAAGCATGTCCTCATTCCTCAAGAAACAGAGCCCCACTCTCTATCTTCAAAACTAATGTTCACCCGATTCCAAACCATCCAATTTTCTGGAGTTTAATTTATCTTACACTTATCCTACTCATCAGCTACCCCTGGAGCATGTCACCACCACCGGGGCCCCACCCTCTTATCTCCTAAACTAAGCTCTGCCCGACCCCATGCCCTATATATTCCGGGAGCTTACATCATACAACACTTAATTAAATCCATTCATTACCCGGGAAGCATGTATCCACCGCTGGGGCACCGAGCTCCACACATCGGCTCCACCGAGCTATGTCTCTATAACTAAGCTTCGTCCGACCTAATATCTGATATGTTCTAGGAGCTTAAATCATGCTACACTTATTCAATGCATTGCACGACCCCATACTTCATATTTCAGTTTCTAATTTTATATCACTTTTATACACTACATTCCTATTATCCTACTCATGAGAGGTATGAGATGCAGTGTACATTGTATATACACACACATGCCTAATTGGAGCGATATGCATCACCTACAATATATTCCTTTATAGTATTTAATAATAAATAAACAAATTGCTTATGGATAACAACTTCTAGTTTATTCAGGACGACGTTTCGATACAGGTACTAGTATCGTTCTCAAGTCAATAATAGTTTGATAGTACAATATTAAATAACTGGTGGGGGAATCCCCACATTACTGAACCCCTATTACTTTTAAATTTCATTTCACCTTAAACGAAGAACATTATTTGCTGCAATTTTGCTATCGAATCGTCATATTCCACATCCTGGCATTTACCCTAAACTTTTGTGTCCACACATTTAACTATGTGAGATGTAATCAGTTTGTGATATCTCGGTCTTTACCAGTGCACATTATTAGATAGCATTACATGTATACGTATGATTGAAAACAGTTGTCATTATATTCTTTTATGTGCATAAAAATATGAGGGTTCACCACAATGCTGGTGTCCCATTCCATATTGTAATTATTACATTGTTAATAGCTTTGTCAGAAAAGGCATTATACAGTTAATGTATCATGACACAAACTCACACCAAAAACAGGATTCAAATTGTACACCAAGTTTTCCTAACTATACATGTACATGTTCTGATAATAAACACAACATGAGAAGATGTGTAAGCTTACTTTTGGGGAAAAATGTATTTCACGTTTAATGCTATAGTTTCTCTTCTAACACAGAAATCATAATTTTTGTAATAAATGTATTGCCATTTCGACCAAAGAGTGTACATTGGTGTTTCCTACGAATTGCTCCGGCCTCTGTTTTTGCTCTACCCTGGGAAGATTGTATATGCCGATAAAAGTCTGCTAACTGACGGTCTAACATGCTCAGAGGGCCCTCGGTGGTCGAGTGGTCTAAGGCGCTTTGCTGGTGACCGCTAGCCTCACACCGCTGAACCGGCACCGGTTCGAGCCCAGCTGGTTCATGTGTGGAAGTTTGTCAGTTACTTGCCGACGGGCAAGGCGAGCTAATGGGGTTCGCTGAATGCCTTGTTGGTATTATTATTCTTTTTCTTCCGCCACATTTTGTGCGGTTCGTGCAGTCAACGCCGTCCCACCTTTGGAACTGAAACGTCACATGGTGATTTGAACACATGTGCTCTAGTGCATATCCTGTACTGGAGCCGTTTGGTCGAAAAACCTTGCAGCCATCTTGGATGGACCTCAAAACCTGTTAGCCCTATCTGGCCTGGCCGATTTGGGGTGTACCGCAGCCTGGGGGAGGCGGAAAGTGTCCCCCTATATATTTTCGCTATCGCTAAGGCTATAGAGCTGAAACTTACCACACTAAATATTTGGGTCAAGTTCTACAATAATTGTAACATAATCCAAGATGGCCGCCATGATGACTTTCAAAAAAGAACATTGTTGGGCGATTTGTTGGTCAGAATTTTCGAATTTTTTTTTCTTCGCAAAAACTGCATGAAAAATTAGTAAATAATAATCTGGCATGAATTAAAATAGGCTTTACCCACTTTCCCATACAGAAAAGCAACAATTTTGAAGGAATATGAGAAAAACATCATTTTTCTGGCCCCCCACATGACCGCCATTTTGAATTTCCTCATAATCGTCTTGTTGGGGTTCATGCAAATAGGCTCAAGATGACTCCAGTATAATAATCTAAAAAGTCACGGTGTTTCAGCTCAAAATTTTTCGTCGTTTCGGAGATCGGAGCAAAAAAACAACAGTCCCCCCCCGCCCCCAGGCCAGATAGGGATAAGATCGGGTTCTTTCAAATTTATATTTGAAATAATGATCAGATTGTCAAGTACCGGATTCGGACGAAAAAAGTGAGGTAATATATGCTATGTAATACGACGATCACGAATATACAAAAAAGTTTATCCTATGTTACTTGGTTTGGCCGCCATGTTGACTTTTGTCAGAGTCTAAACACATCTTACAGGGGCTATAACTCGGGAACTACGGGAGGTACAGCCTTGTAGTTTGTTGCATTATTTTCTCCAGGAGCAGCTCTTTTGGAAATGTTCCACTATTTCAACGTAGCTTCATTATTTGTCTCGCTATTCTCAAACGTTATTCACCTAAATTTGATAATTTACGGGTTTCTATTGTGGAATGTTCATGAAATTTTGATTGCTCTAAATCAGCAACCGTTAGGCTAGTCAAGCTTAAAATTCGCAAACTTATTAGATATGTTGCTAACTATTGTACATTGAAAATTTATTATTATTGGTCAGATAGTTCAGCGGCCATTTTGGATTAACCCCCAAACATTATAAACCCTACTTTAGCAAACATTTTGCTGCTTAGTCGCATAGTTTGGCCGCCATCTTCATTTTTGCCAGAAACTCAACACATGTTCCAGGGGCTATAACTCGGAAACTACTGGAAATCCGGCCTTGTAGTTTGTTGTATTATATTCTTCATGAGCTACTCTTTCGGAAGTATCGCCAATAGTTTTCCCGCTATTCGCAAATGTATTTCACCTAAATTTGTGAAATTATCAGAAAATTCCTGCTCCGTTGACCCCTTTAGGCATTCTCTGCCAAAGAAGGAGATTTGTCTTTCATTTGTTTCTGCCACCGTTAGCGGCCATATTGGATTTATCTTACCTTCCGACATCGCCACTCGCATATACATATATTTATGTTTTATTTTTTCCGCCCGATTTGAATACAGATTTCTTTTTAATACCGTTGCATCCAAGAAGCGGCAAATAAACGGTTGTGGCCTATTTGTTCTAATGCATATCCAAAGAAGAGGACCATTGGTCAGAAGTTTTGGTGGCCATCTTTGATTTACCCTAAAACCTTCCAAGATCTTCTTCTCTGGAACCGCTGCACCGATTACTTCGAAACTTGATAGACATGATCGATGGATCTAGGGCTGTCACAAATATGTTTTAAAAGTGTCTTCATTAATGAAATGGCCGCCATCGATCAATCATATTCGTCGGATTTTCATGTTATGGATTTGGACAAGGAAAGTGACTACATATATGCTTTGCGAATACACAAACAAAGGTCACATGGTTTGGCCGCCATCTTAAATTTGAACCGTGGAGGGTACAGACTTGTAGTTAGTTGCATTGTATTCTCCAGAATCAGCTTTTTCGGAAATATGCAATCCATTTCATAAAAGCTTCAATAGTTTGTTCTGCTATTCTTCATCGTAATCCAATCAATTTGTGAATTATCAAAATTTCATGTAATGGATTTCGATAGCGGAAATGGCTATATTATATGACATTTTTCGCATTGTTGAGCTATCTGGTTTAGCATTTGATATTTGATAAAGCCGATTTTTGATGGACCCTACTTTTGGTGTGTAGACATTACTTGGGTAAATGTCGCCAACTTTATACCTGGTTGGTTTTTTACTTAGTCTGAAAGTCATTCACATAGGTTGACTCGGTCGTGTTTCCCGTTGGGGGATCGACTTGAAATCACAGATACGATTTACTATACTTAACAAATTTGAAATAATTTTTTTTCAATATATATAATGTTTTTTTTAAAGAAGAAAACAATCTGGTGGGTAATGATTGTCTTATATAACAGGGTATTGATACTATAAATATTCATATATATTTGTCGTCACACAGTGATATGCCTGCTATTGTATAAGCAATTACGGACTTTTATATACACAGTCATTATGTAATGATACATATTTGTATGTTATTGTATTATGCCACTGTGCTAATATTATTGGTAATATTTTGTTACAGATTATGGACTCTGGTTTACACCCCGCTCCCCCCTCCCAACACACACCCCAGGTCCCTGTTATGTGCCAACCCGGATTGCGATTGGTGAATGGTACTGGGGGGTATTTGTGTGCTTCCTGCTCAACATGTGATGAGGAACACAGATGCGAGGTGTGCGTGATCTGGCCACCGGATGTGCTGCGCTTTTGCGGTACGGAATGAACGGCCGGATGACGTTCCACTTGGCTCACCAATTACCTGTTTCATGGATTCGGGTACCATTCCTCCTTCTGGTGATGTACGTCAGCAGGGAGATGCCATGACTCTGGGAGGTTTCCGTGAAGAATTGACTCATGTTGGCGCATGTTCCGTCTATGGTTCGGCGGACGCTGGATGATCGGTTGTCGTCCATGCGGTCACGGAAACTGATGCCGACGGTCGTTCGAGGCCTAGCGAAGATCTGATTTCCTTCCGGGGACCAAATCATATACCAGAACGTCAGCTTGCTTCGGGCCAGGCGTGCACCTCCTCTGAGGTTGCTGCCAGGTCTGGTAGTTTGAATCGGCCCGTCTTCGCCGACGAGATTCCTCAGGGAAGCTCCCGTACCGGTGCTGCTGATTCATGTAGGGATGATGGGTCTGCGTCATCACTATTAACTATTCACCAAGCGGCGTCCCCACTAGGGGACCGACACGAGGCAAATTCGACTTTCTCTGAGTCATTGGCTCGCGGAGGATCACTGCAACGGGAACTGGCGCGGCTTGTCCGCATCCAGGCTCCAGTTCTGGTTCAGTGACAGTCGCCGGCACTGGCTTTTTCAGGCCATTCTATGACCCGAATGCTCTTGAGTCCGATCCGTCTGACTCAGAGGATACTGGCCTTGGCGACATGGGGGTTGATAAAGAGAGACCCGGCCACTCCGATTTATCCGCCTCTCACTCAGCAGACTCATCTAATTCTAAGGCTCTTGCACTCAGACGCAGGTATGTGATTCAACAGAGTTGGACAGATTCCCCGGACTGTCTGGTCTGAGGTCTCGAATTGTCTGAGCTCAGACACAGCTCCGTAGGCTCACAAGCGGTGATCGCTAGTGGAATCTGAACCGCGGAAGCGGAGTACCTTGCCGGCATTCCATCTCGATGGTTGCTGCAGCGTTTGAGTCGTTGCGGACTGGGTCAGAGGTAGAGACAAAGCTATTAGCTTTTAAACCTATTCCTGCTCGGTTTTCGGAGTTTATCCGTCGTTAAGACGCTGACCTTCCGATTGCGGGTCGAGCTTCGGAGGCAAGGCGTGGCTCGGCATACTACCCTTCTGGCATGTTTGCAGAGAATGTAGTTTAGCGTTACCAGACGAGGAAGGCCGTCGAAGATGATCCCCGCTTGGGTGAAGCTTCAGCCCGTTTCGCTCTCAGAAATTTAAGCCAAATGCTGTATTTGTTGAACGCCCGCTATACTGCTGCTCTGCAGCGCGTGGCCTGAGCGTCCAAAGATAAAACTGTGCGCCGTGAGGTTGAGAGCCCTCCTCCAGTGTCGGTATTTGTCCAGGTATCGCAAGTCGCTGCCGAACTTCGATCGGTTGATGAAGTTGGTGACTTCATCGATCATGGAAGTTGAGACGCGGTAAGTTGCAAAAATACAACTTGCCAGGCTTCGAATCTACATGGCTGAGTCGACCCTCGGTTGCTACCCAACCGTCGGGTACGGTTGAGCTGTTTGGTGGCGGTGTGAGCCTTTATGCTAATAGAGTTTTCCAGGCCAACATCATAGAAACGACTTGATTGCTCGTCAGGCCCTTACAGGGGGCGGGAAGCGCTCCTGTTCAATCTAGTGCATCACGTGCGAGATATTCCGGGGCCACCGCCTGCTGCGGCGTCAACCCCTGGGGAGAAACGCCATCGGAGCAGTAGAGGTAAGGGAAAGGGTAAGGGCAAATCTGCGGCAGCAGATAGACCTAATCCCGCTGGCAAGAATCAGAAGTCATGACCCCGGTCGATGATTTCTGTGCCACCACCTTTGGTGCCAATCAACGTACCTGTCATGTTGATCTTGGGAGGAGAGCTAACGTTTTTCCACTTGAATGAATCAGCATTGCCTAGATGCGCTAGTGAAATGAATAGTTACATAAGGTTACAAGGTCACATGGACTACTCCATCCCGACCTCCACCTGTAACTTCAGCTCCCCTCGATACCCAATTACCTCGGGTACAAGAGCAATTATCTGCGCTCCACCAGGGGGTAGTCTCCATTCGGGCCAAGTGTGCCATTTAGGAGATGGTGGATCTGATCTCGGTTCAAGGGTTTTATACGAGAATGTTACTGAAACCGAAGCGCACTGGAAATTGGCGACATGTGCTCAATCTTCGTCCCCTCGGCCGTTTCATCCGCAAGAAAACTCGTACGGGTCAGTCTACAAACTGGCATGTGAGCGTCGTCGATCGATCTCAATACATTTGGAAGTAGCTCAGATTCGCATTCCGACGGTCGAGTCTGGCAATTGCAGGCTCTCCATTTCGGGATCACGTCGGCTTCCTGTGTGTTTACCAGGGTGGTAGACGCCCTAGCTGTGTCTCTCATGCATCGGAATGTGAATATAAGCACATATACAAACGACGGATTAATAAAAGGATCATCGCTTCAGGTTTCGATCTGCGGTGTGCGGCTGACTGTACATCACGCCATTCTGAGTGGATGGATTGTCAGCCTTCCCAAATCGGACTTGCGTCAATCCCAGGCGTTTTTACACCTAAGAGTGCAGCTTGATCTCATGACCGGTTGGTAGCTTACCAGAGAAGTTAGAGGTGAACCTTGGTATGTTTCTGACCAAACCGTCACTTCCGGCCAGACATTTTCTACGATTAGTGGGAAGGTTGGTCAGCCTAGGCGAAGTGATCTCTTTCAGACCACTTCGACGCCGACCGCTTAAATATAATTGGTGTGTTTCTGGAAACAGAGCACATGTAAAATCAATAAACCAGTCGCCATCAAGCTTTTGACAGCCCTTCGTTGGTGGCAGGATCGGGGCAACCTCTTGGAGGGGGCGGCATTACATCCTCCACAACAAGATGTGGTGCTTTTCGCAGATGCCTCGATGGACGCCTGGGGAGCACATTTGGACGATTGGACCGCGACAGACAATGCCATATAAATTTCTTAGAATTGAACGCAGTCTCTCTAGCATGAAACGATTCTTCTTCACGTCCGGGATAAAGTGGTGCTCATTCGGTCCGACAATTCGACGGTGGTGACATACATCAACAAGCAGGGATGCAATCGTTCCCCCAATCTATGTATGATGATATGGGAAATGTTCCATTGGTGTCTTGATTACCGTTGGAGCCGCGCATATTCCGGGCGTCCGGAATGTGCTAGCGGATGCTCTGTCAAGACGACAGAGGCCAATTCCAACCGAGTGGTCTCTGAACAATTCAGTTGTTCGCAGATTTTTCGATCTGTGGTCTATGCCACACATCGATCTGTTTGCGACCTGCTGTTAGTTTCATGGACGGGGATGTACGCTTATGCGTTTCTCCCGGCCATTCCCATGGTCATTCAGAAAATTCAGAGCGGGCAGTGTATGATACGGCTGATACCTTCATTCTCGTCGACCAAGGTGTGGTTCACCAGACCTTCGGGTAGACGCACCACGGCGGTTACCAGATCGTCCAGACATCCTGATTCAATGCCAGGGGCGGCGGGTTCACGAACGTCCAAGCCTATTCAAATTAAGTGCCTGGATGTTGTCATCAAATCCCGATGCCTGGAATGCTTTTCTACATCGGTTTCAGAAATCATGGCCAAAAGTAAAAGAGCCTCCACTAGGTGAGTTTATGATTCTTAACCCAGCCTCTTTGGAGAGTGGTACCTATAAAAGTCCACAGCTTTGCTGACGACACGTCTATCTACACCTCTCATACCAATCTACAGTCAGCGGCCGAGTGGTCTAAGGCGCTTCGCTGGTGACCGCTAGCCTCCCACCGCTGAAACGGCACGGGTTCGAGCCCAGCTGGTCCATGTGTGAAAGTTTGTCAGTTACTTGCCGAAGAGCGGTGGTTCTCTGCTGGTACTCCGGCTTCCTCCACCAACCAAACTGACTGTCACCATATGAGTGAAACAAACTTGTGACATTAAGCCAAATTCCCTCCTCTCTCCTACAGTCAGCGACCATTCAAGCCCAGTCTGACCTTGATGATGTTATTAAATGGATAAAAATAAATAGCATGTTTATAAATATTCTTAAAACCCACTATATGACGGTTCGTTCGTCACGTAAATCGCTGAATTTTGAAACCGTTCAACTAAAAATGGAAGATTGTGAACTCTTTAGAACTACGAGAGATCCTGAAGGATCTTGGCGCCCGCCATTGTCAGATAATTGTAAGCTAATGACAAGAGGATCTTTTGTCCATTGTTACTAAGAACAAACAATTGATTTGTAATTTTGTTACAGAATTTCGAACCTGAGCGAAAAAGATCGAAAAAAGGACACTGGAAAACACCAAGATATCATCTTTCTAAGTTTAAGGAGTTTCAAGATGTCTAGAAACTGTACTTATGTCAGTTGTAATAGTACAAGAGAAAAGAGCAACGTTAGTCTGAAAGTGAATGTCCGGAGGATCATTCGTCTTCGTTTTGTAGTATTTTTTTTTGCATGTGTCATCATTGAGTAATGCAAGCGAAGGCAAATGTCTTTGACCCTTTGGCATGAGCTATGAAACATACTTAAGATTTTATAATTAGGAAAGAATGCTAATTCTGTTCTGTTTACTGGGCTAGTTTGAGATATCTCTTCCAAGATACCATGCTCGAAAATAGTAACATGGTACAATACTTAATACTGAAGGGATCTCGCAGTAATGTTGAAACTTCGAAAGTGTCTGAATCCTGATTATCTCCCTTGGATCGAAACACGCAGTAATCTAATGTTGTCGAGTTGTAGCGTTGTGTCACAAGAGTGACGTCCCTTCATGTAGCCGACCCGTCGGCAGACGAAACAGTTCACTGGACTCAGAAAACTGATTTAAAATTTGAAGAAATACATTTTAATTCCGAATTATTTGAACTCCTTGATATGGAAGGTGAAGGTATGAATATTCTCTATAGTCACTATATAGAATATGTCCCACTGTTTGATCCGCCGACTCGTGTGATGCAACGTTACAACTCGGGAATACCGTAATAATATTAAGCGTAACTTGCATTTCGAATCCGAACAAAAAAGGCATCTTGCACAACTAGACCCCATGTGGGACCTGTGTACCAAATTTCAGAAAGAATCCATGAAGTAGTTCCTGAGAATTGACGATAACAATGTTTCAAGGGACAATTCAAGATGGTCACCTGGCAGCCATATAGGATTGTCGAATCGGACCAAAAAAGGTATCTTGCACAACTGGACCACAAGTGGAACCTGTGTACCAAATTTGACAAAGATCCATTCAGTGGTTCCTGAGAAATCGCAATAACAAAGTTTCATGAAAAAATCTAAGATGGCTGCCTGATGGACATATTGGATTTTGGAATCGGACCAGAAAAGCAGATATTAGCAATATATAATATGGTTTAGCACAATATTGTAAATTACATAATAACTGTTTCGGAGCGTAACCGCAATCAACTGACAGTAGTTTATAGAGAAGTTATTTTTGTGATTCTATTAGTAAATCATCAAACTATGCTAATTCCCTACAAGACAGAATCAGTCAACATCAATGATGCCAGCAAGACTGAATAAATAGTTGAGAGCTTGTTTGTAATCAAAATGCTATATGATATTTCTTCAGTTGATTATACAGTGAAATGATTTTTTTTTATCTCATATTATTATTTTGCAGAACGTCGAGAGTTTATACCAGAATACATAACACCGTTACTAAACAATCTCTGCTTTTGCCATAAGGCATGTCGCGACTCAGTGGGTTTGGCGATGTAATGGGGGGGGGGGGTATTTGGCTTAATGTCACACTCAAGTTTGTTTCACTCATATGGTGACAGTTTGGTTGATGGAGGCAGCCGGAGTACCCGGAGAGAACCACCGCCCTTCGGCAAGTAACTGACAAACTTTCACACATGAACCAGCGATGTAACGGAACATGGTCACCAGAGTAAACACAGATTGACGTCGTTCACCGGTTTCCATTCTCCGCTAAACTGATTCACGAGGCTTGATTTTTTCTTTCATCAAAGCAAGACAAATTTTCTCATACACTCATTCGAAATCAAAATTGCAAGCTTTATGTACTGTTTCACCATGTTGACTGTATTTTACATACCTCCCAGTATAGGCATCGTCTCTTGTTCTGCTCCATTCTCGTCCGTATTCGCTGTGGAATATAATTCCATATATAATAAGTATTACGAATGTAAGAAATATATGGTACGAACACAGCACCGAAATTAACGTAGATCGTATTTGACCCTTCTTGTGATAGTTCGAATATTTAGCATTTAGACACCATTAAATGCATTCAATCTCATTTTTCGAATCACTAACGTTATCACATTCATTCATTCTATTCATTACGGGGGAGGAGTAGGTCTGCGAAGTTCTGAAGCTCCCTACCCATTATTAAAATGGTCGCTTTTCACGCCTTCTCCGAGAATGCTATAGAATAGGTCAGGAATGTTCTAAATTTGGGACCAAATTCTGAGGATGCGAGATTACTACACGATCAGATACTGGTTCGTATAATTTCATTCTGTCTTATGCTTTAGCCCAGGAAATAGTTTACGTTGGTGATAGCTGACATATTTTCATGTAATATTTGCCAAATTATACATTATTGGAAGTACAACACCAATTATGTCATATAACCCTTAGTTCAAAATATTCTCCTGGGATAATAGATATGACAATGTGAAAATATACGAACCAATAGCTGATTAACTGAAGTCATAGGACACTGCATAGACAGGCTATTACTGTTATATGGAATATGGAATAGGTCTTTGGATTATGGACGCGGATATTCAATGTAACAAACCTCCGTTCAAATATATCCAATATTACCCAGCTATTTAAACCCCATTAACGGAGACATCGCAGCCATGGTTGAAGATAGTTTAATAGTGCGATGATTCACGATCATATCACTTTAAATTACTTAGTGGGTTTAACTGACACACCCAATAGTACACATAGCTTACGTACAGTTCTGTATGCGTTACCTCTGAGAGCTTTAAATCATATAGCCAGAGATATACAACAATCTGCGTCTTCAGGAAATATAATACCACCCAAAATCACTAAAGTATGTCAAGGTATAGCGTATTTTCGGTTGTATGGTCCAGTGAACATAATCGAAACATCTCAAGATCGGCTTTTCTTGAAACTCAACTTAGATAAAGGACTGGACATTATTAATTTACCTCGAATCCTGAATGATCCAGAGGTACGCAGCACTGTACCAAACTATTTTAATTTCACAGAACCTCCTTGCATTTCATATAAGTATACTAAATCTATAGCCACCCAAATATTCAATTACTCTAATGCTGTCAAGGAGTTTGACTGGAACTTATACACGTCGGGGGGCTATAATTGTGATTGTGAATCGTCGAACTTTATCTATACACCATGCAGACATGTTGTGACTGGTGATCCTGATGTGGTGAGTGATAAGGACCTAAGATTACTTCTGATGATGGGACCTAAATATAGAGAACCGAGAAATATAAATCTGAAGGCCGACCAGAAGATAGTCCTGTCTGCTTTGGAACAGCACGTTATTGATTGGTCTAAGCGAGAAAAAGTTGAACCTACAGTACTCGCTGATTGGCTGGACCTCACCAAGAGCAAGGCCGTTGAAACAATCCGCCATATTGACAGAAGTACCCTTCCCCAAGCATAACAAGTACTGAGAAGCCCAAATTTGGAAGAAGTTCTAGCAAATCTCCATAGTAAATTCGTCATACTCCCAGCAGACAAAGCTCCAAATAATATAATACTCATATGTAAATATTACTATTACCAGGTGCTGGTTGAAGAATTGAGTGTAAACATATCGTCATCAAATACGTCTGCTTAGTCTCAAACTCCATTTACTCTGGAAGATTTATTTAACAATCACAAAACGTTTCTCAAGGAAAGAGGTATTTGTATTCCAACCAAACATAATGATATACCAAAAGTATACTGGACCCCCAGAATGCATAAATCACCATACAAAGCTAGATTCATAGCTGGTTCTAGAAGCTGCACCACCAAGCTTCTTTCAACCCTGTTGACGAGGGCCCTTCAGGAGGTAAACACCTTTTGGGAAAGGCATTGCGCCACTATTTCTAAAATCTCTGGCGTTGAATGTATGTGGATAATGAAAAACACAAAATGTCTCACGGAAGTACTTGAAGCTAAAGGTCACATACTGTATACACATGTATCCACATGGGATTTCTCGACTCTCTATACTACAATCCCTCATCAGGACCTTATTGACCGTCTAAGTTCATTAATAGTATATGTGTTCAAGAAAACTGATCGTAGATATATTAATGTCGGATGCCATAAAGCATTCTTTAGCTCTACTACATACAGGAGATATCATTCATGGGATGTTTCTTTGTTTATAGAGCTGCTTGAATTTCTCATTAAAAATATCTATGTGAAATTTGGCAACACAATATATCAACAGCATACAGGTATTCCAATGGGTACTAATTGTGCACCCCTATTGGCTGACCTATATCTGTTCTCTTATGAATATGACTATATGCAGGCGCTTTCAAAAACCTATCCATTCAAAGCCCGTTCCTTCTCATTCACCAAACGCTATATAGACGATCTTCTCGCTGTGGATAATCGCTATATAAATGACGCAGTGAAGGATATATATCCACCTTCACTGGATTTGAAGGAAACTACAGATAACCCTACATGCACATCATATTTAGACCTATATTTCTATAAAAATGATGCGGGCCTTCTCTCTCGTCGACTGTATGACAAAAGAGATGATTACAATTTCGACATCGTAAACTATCCCTTTCTGGACAGTAATATTCCAGTGGGGCCTGCATATGGCGCATACATATCACGCCTAGTAGCATTTGCTAGATACTGTGTTAAATGTGACGATTTTAATCAACGTCACAAAACATTGTTGCAGAAACTTATAAAACAGGGCTACACCACCAAGCGCCTCCACTCAAAGTTTCTCAAATTTGGCGATACATATCGCATGCTGATAGCAAAATACGAGCGTAGCGTGCAAGATCTATGGCGTTAGGTTTCGTAACTTGTGTCTAATTCCGCTTAACCCGGGGCTAGGGGCCGTATGAACCCATGTACTTCAAGATCCTCATGGTACTCATATGAACAGTCACAATCAAAGCGTGACTGAGATACATCATTCTTTAGATGACGACTTTACAACGAATATTAGGGATTAAGAATACTGATCAGCGATACGGATTTGATATTTTTGGAACATCATGATGTCTTGCCGGCATCATTGAAAACTGTTGACCGCTTCTCTCTTGCAGGAAACAAGCCTATGTTTATGTATACTATGATTGTCTTTTTGAATTTGGTGCTAATACTGTTATATGGAATATGGAATAGGTCTTTGGATTATGGACGCGGATATTCTCTAATGGACGACGGCTGAATTATGAATGACGGACCAGACGCTTGTAATGTATATTATGATTGTTTTTTTTGAATTTGGTGCTAATACTGTTATATGGAAAATGGAATAGGCCTTTAGATTATGGACGTGGATATTCTCTAATGGACGACGGTTGAATTATGAATGACGGACCAAACGTTTATAATTGGTTTAATCGGTTCATATTAGATTTTATTTTTGCTTGATATTCAGTAAAATATATGTTTTCTGTAAATTCAGCTGCTTAAAGTAATTTTTCCTTTCATTTGTAAAACTACTTTATTTGCCAAGATACCATAGTTTCTTCTGTATTGCAGCCATTGCAATGAGCACTTTAGCAACATTTAAACGGTGATATATATATACACTTTTATTACTCGACAGACACAAATGCGTTGTAACAAATCTCTTTTTCTGGAGTTTGTGGCTAATCTGGCGTCGACTAGCCAAGCGCAGATGCCTGTGCAGACTTTCATTAGAAGTTATGTTCCTGTACGTTTCAATGTGAAGGTAGCCGAAAAGATGGCAATCGAGTAACGATGAACGTGCGCCTATTTGGTATATATTTTTTCACACACTAGTATAAGTATGCTTCCTCATTGGAAGAGTACTGAATGGAACAATTATGCGATTATTGTTACTGTTAAACGATTATTGCTATTTTTAAATCGGGTTTGTAGTATTTTGGGCCATGTTTTGTCGCCCAGTTGCAAAATGGTGTGCTTGTATTAATCGATGCCGAACCGTCCCTGTTCAAGAATTCAAAAGAATGGACCAACGCTTGATATTCTGCTGAGAATGACTCGTTCCCGCACTAAAAGCCAGAGATAAAAGTATTTCTACAAAACTGTCCAAAAAAAGAACTCCAACAATCGATATTTCATCTTGAACAAGAAATATATATATCGAAATTTCTCTGTAAAGGTGATACTTCACCATAGGTATTGCATGTACGAGGGTAAACAGCTAGACGTCTTCCCCCTCCCCCAATCTATTTGTGCAATCCGTTTGGCTGCCCAGCCAAGCCTGTCAATCGGACAAATCAAACCTCTGTATCGGTGATAGTTCTGTCCTATATGCTGTAATGTGCAGAAATAAATGTCTCCCCAACAGCCCTTTGCAACTGACAGAACAAACCTGACGCAATGCATTCAATGTAATCATGCGAGCTGTTGATTTCTTCGTAGAGCCCAGAAATGCGCCCTTATATATATGCAGGAGAGAGAATTAATGTCCAACGTCGCGTTCAGCCTTTAGGCAACTATAGATAGCTCTTAAAGATAGGATGGATTGGAGAACCTCATAGCTAAAATTTCATACATTTTGTTACTCGATGTAACTCATGTATGCCTTAGATCGTCAACGACAGGACGTTTCAAAAGTCTCTCACTAACACAATTTGGTTTCAAAAAAGGTAGTGGTACCGTGGACGCCATTTTTGCTTTGCATGGTTTGATCAATAGTTTCTTATCAAGAGGAAAACGACTATTCTGTGTATTCGTTGATTTTAAACAGGCCTTTGATAGTGTTTATAGAGAGGGACTATGGTTCAAACTATTCAGATATGGAGTACACGGCAAAGTACTAAACGTTTTGAAATCCATGTATATCACTGTTAAATAACAAGTTTCTCACTTGGGTACACTTACGGATTCGTTTGTTTGTAATCTTGGGCTGAGACAAGGAGAAATCTTGTCGCCAATTTTATTTTGTTTATTCATTGAGGATTTGGAAATGAGTTTGAGTTCCTGGGACACTGGTATCAGTCTAGGGAACGTAACTCTATTTTGCTCTTATATGCAGACGACCTTGTGTTAATGTTGGGGGGTTGCAAAAACAACTAGAGATTCCGCTTTGACCCTTGAGTTGCCGCTCCGGCATAAAGCCTATGCTGGTTGTTTTTTTTAAGCAAAAACATACGTCTCCCCCAACCTCCCACCTTGCCTTGAGTGGGCACATAATTTAAGGGAAAGTGCTATAAAATGAATGCAGCAATAGCAATAAGTATCCTAAACAAAGCTGCGCATCTAAAAATATTAATTACAAACAGGCGATTCTCATTGTTCCAGTAACCCAGTGAGGAGTCGGGATTTATATAGCAATGAGTGGATTGCCGACATCTACAGCGTCCAACCAATGTGAAATACATGTAATTGTGAAGCATCAACTATTTCGAAACTGATCACACTATAGGAAAGATGCAAAACATACAAGAGCCACACCTATAGTATACATGCTGTACCGTATAGAAGTTTCATGCATCTGCCTTCAGTAGTTTCCAAGATATGGAGTGAACAAAAATTGGACAGACAGATAAGCACATTTTGCATGGGCCCACTTAAGCACTAGCTCACACCAAAACCTAATTAGATCATAAGGCCATTTCAATGAAGCTTCCATCCAATTTTGGTGAAATTTCATCCAGTAGTTCTCCACATATCTTGTAGACAAGAGTAGTCCTGTACATACATGTAACAAAGCTGGACATCAGAAACAGATGGATGCACGCAAACAAATCAAAACCTAATCAGATGAGGAGGCCATCACGATAAAGCTGCCATCCAAGTTCGGGGAAATTCCATCCAGTAGTTCTTCAGATATTTTACAGACAAGGCTTGTCTATACATGTACAAGTAGACAGACGGATGAACACCAAACACGCGCGCACACCAAAACATAATAAGATGCGGAGGCCATTCCAAGAAAGATTCCATCCAAGTCTGGTGAAGTTCACCAGAGGCCGTCACGATGAAGCTTCCATCCAAGTTCGGGGAAATTCCGTCCAGTAGTTCTCCAGATATCTTACAGACAAGGCCTGTCTATACATGTATAAGTAGATGGACAGGCAGATAGACAACATACCCAGACGAACGCATGCATGCATACCGAAACCTAATCAGATGAGCCCATTGCAATGAACCTTCCACCCAAGTTTGGCGAAATTCCGTGGGGTAGTTCTCCAGATATCTTGCAGACAAGGGTTGTATATACATGTACAAGTAGATGGACGGACGGATGGACACGAACGAACGCTCGCACACACACACCAAAACCTAATCAGACGAGGGGCTATCCCAATGAAGCTTCCATCCAAGTTTGGTGAACTTCCGTCAAGTAGTTCTCCAGATATCTTGTAGACAAGGCCTGTATATACATGTACAAGTAGATGAACGGACGGACGGACACCGGACACGGATGAATGCATGCACACATACACCAAGACCTGATCAAATGAGGGGGCTATCCCAATGAAGCTTCCATCCAAGTTTGGTGAACTTCCGTCAAGTAGTTCTCCGGATATCTTGCAGACAAGGCCTGTATATACATGTACAAGTAGATGGACGGACGTACGGACACCGGACACGGATGAATGCACGCACACAAACCAAAACCTAATCAAATGAGGGGGCTATCCCAATGAAGCTTCCATCCAAGTTTGGTGAAATTCCGTCCAGTAGTTTTGAACATATCTTTCAGACAAGGCAAAGGGCTGGACATCCATCCATCCAGACAGACATCCATCCATCCAGACAGACAGCACAAACACTAGATGCATAATTAGACGGCCTATAGGCATATTGTGAAATGTGGGATTAGTTGACGAATTCAATTATCTTGGGTTGGTATTTACAAGTTATGGGAGATTTTCCAAAACACAGAAAAATCTTGCTGAAAAGGGTTCGAGGGCACTGGGAGCGATGATGTCTAAAGTGAAAGCAAGTAGCTTGATGCCAAATGACACCAAATGTAGCTTGATGCCAAATACTGTTATATGGAATATGGAATAGGTCTTTGGATCATAGACGCGGATTTTCTTTAATGACGACGTCTGAGTTATGAATGACGGACTAGACGCTTCTAATTAAGCGTAAACATTCCAAACACAACAGCTATGATATTTCGGAAAGGTGGGTTTGTATCTAAATCTGTGAAATTAACATATAATGAACAAGATATTGAATTAGTTGACGAATTTAATTATCTTGGGTTTAATTATCTTGGGAGATTTTCCAAAACACAGAAAATCTTGCTGAAAATGGTTCGAGGGCACTGACAGTCTAAAGTGAAAGCAAGTAGCTTGATGCCAAATGACGTAATATTTCTATTTGACAGCTGCATTAAGTCAATTTTAGAATACGCTTGTGAGGTGTGGGGTTTTCACAAGACTGAAGCGATAAAACGTGTTCATCTTAAGTGTTGTAAACATCTGCTTGGGATAAAATCGTCAACCTCTAGCGCAGGTGTATACGGATAAGTGGGAAGGATGCCATTAACATATACTCGATTAAAGAGAATTTTTGAATATTGGTTTGAAGTTAGAAATACAGAAAATGTAATAATTCATACTGTATACAACGAACTCTATTATCAATCCGATAGGGCTGAAAAATTGGGTAACGTTAGTCAAGAACACTTTGGAGAAATTTGGTTTTAATGAGGTGTGGCTATATCCAGATTCTGTGAACGTATCGGTATTTATGAAAATTTTTTAAAGACGGATTAAAGATTGTTATATAACCGAATGGCTGGAATGTATCGAAAGATCTCCTAAAACATTTTACTATAGATGGTATAAACAAAACATAGAATCTGAAAAATATCTATGTATTTTAGCAGATATTAAACATCGAATGGCCCTATGTCGTTTGAGAAAATCGGTTCATCAGCTAACAATAGAAACTGGTCAATATAGTAATAACCAGGTAGCGAGTAAAAACAGGATATGTGAAATGTGTGATAGGGTCGACGTTGAAGAGGAATACCATTTTGTGATTATTTGTCCTGGATACAAAGATCTTCGCAACACCTTAATCAAATCGTATTATTGGAAAAAACCATGTGTGTTTAAATTTACTGAGTTGATGTCGTCTATAAATAACAAAACTAATTTGGGGAAATTTGTATATATGTCTATGAAACGGCGAGCTAACTCCTTCCTCGCAAGTATTTAGTATTGAATTTTCTGTGTAATTGACCACGCCGACCACCGTTGTACCATGTATCAGTATGTTTTGACGCAAGCGGCAAGTTTTGCCGAAGCGAATAAAGATTGTTGACTAATTAATAGCTCATCGGCCGCAGGGTTAATTTCTGAGTTGTTTGGTACATTCTCTACAAAAATTATAACTGACCGGCTTTGACACGTGTACCAACTGCTTTTCTGATCACAGAGATCATTTTTGATTCTTGTGATGTTATCTTTTGATATGCACTCAGAATATTGGCTTGTGTGGTCATATGACCTCTTCCCAGTACGCCGGCATCTTTTTTCTCCACATTGCTATGTTGAGTTTAATTGTTATCTGCATATGGTGAGATTCTGCTGGTAGACGTTTCGTCCCCGAGGCTTGTCCTCTTTGCAAATCCTTGTGTTTGTAGTTTGTGACTGTGATTAATATGGTTGAGGCTGAAGCGCATGGGTCCATACTTCATGTAAAATAGCACGACAGACGAGCCTCGTGTTGGATTCCAAGGCGCACCGACTACTCAAGAAAGACAAAATGGCGCGAGTGTGACGTCATTATTACCAGACCGGATTACTCAAATCTAGAAACACCAGTCAGTGAATACAATAGATTTTATTTGCTGATTACAAGCTCCCATACAAGGCATGAGAATCACAGATTAACGGTTGATGATTGCAATTGATTTAACAAATATTTAATCACATATGAATCACAGATTGCATGAATTCCACGTAAAAGCGGCCGTCACGAAAAAACGCCCTTTTTCGCACAAAATTCACCCCACAGTAATTCGTAGACGATGCTGTTTTTTCTATTCGTTTCCTATAATCTCCAGGAACACGGCACTAACGGAGAAGATGTGATTGAAGCGGGAAGTTTATTTCCCACAATTTATAAACCTGGAATATTCGGGAAATTCGAAGTTATCACGGAAGAAAAGTTGCATTTAACTGAAAAGTATACTATTTTAAAACATCTGTAGAAAAGGTACGCATTTGACAGGAACGGTATACAATGGACAAACTAAGAACTCATATTCTTAATACTATAATTAGTAGTGAAAAAAAAATCAGGAATATTTTCATGGAGAAAATGTGTAATTAATAAAGCGCTTTTATGGAGAAGATTCAAAATGCGCGATTTTTTTGTGATTCCGTCACAGACTAGATGTAACCCCTGTGATGATCCAGTCGCTTTTTTCTCACGAGGAGAGAAAATATTATCATCCTTGGGTACTCTATCTTAGTCAGAAATATCATATACGGATAATCAGATCGAAATAGAGCAGCAAAAAAATTTGACAAGCAAGTTATCACGAGTCAAAACGGAGGACTTTCACTGTGATTCCTTCACGGACATTTCCAAGGATTATATAACGATAAATCTGCAACATTTCGGAAGATATTATACTTTATTTGAAACTTGACAGCAGTAATTAATTGGGTAATAAGGCGTAGAGAGTCTGCTTTTTGAGAATAAAATTTCAGTAACGAGCGCTTCAAATTTTTAAAGTACCTTCAAACAGTGATTCCGTCACGCTGGAATTCATGATTGACTTAGTTAATGATTGCATTTGATTTGACAATGAATGAATACACGAATCCATATAAGCAAAAAACGAGAGGACATTGGATGACACCGCCAATAACGGTCTTAATGAGCATATATAAGCATAAAAACAATATTGCTTCAGTTACAAGTTAAAGCTCGCTGCAGTTCTGGTCTGAGATGCAGTGTGACCCATTGATACAGTCGTATGATCTTGGTAGGGGTATTTTATTTATTTATTTCTATTACCGTATATCGTGTAATTTTATCAAAACTGATAGTGTACATGGTGTAGAGATCCTTTCTGCATTTTGGGTTCTCTGTGTTTGGGGCGCGATCCGTGTTTAGTGATGACTGTTGAACCCATCCAGTGACCACGCTGGCAGACAGGAATATTGTTTTTGCTGTCTGGCTTCTGTTTACATTTACCAAACTCATTTTCAGGTATGTTGCTCTCTAAGAACGATCAGAATTGATTGCTAAGATGTCCAAGTATATTTGTGCGGTGGCATACGGTACAACTAAGCTTTCAATATAACGTAGTGATGAACATTGCGAAGTGTTGTTTACACCATATCATGCTTTCTAGCGAAAAGTATTCCGCGTCATTATTTTTGTCTGAAACAATTTGGTTGTATCACCCATGCACTTTTCTTTGAGAATTTGTCTGGAATTTTTCCAACTACGTGTGAACGACGAAGGTTGAAGAAAGATGTACTCGAAAGTGTTACACCTACAACTTATAAACTGAGTTGATATAACCGAACTGCGTCATTTTGCACGAAGGTGTGGCATGGCCGGTTTTAGAGTACAAATATGATTAAACTGGATCGGCATGAAAATCTTCAGATGATAAGTGTTTATGGAGAGAGTATACATCCTAAGGCGTCACGTCCAAATAATGGAGGCACTTTCTCGGAGTCTTCGAGATAGAAAAGGAAATTTCTCGACTGAAACCAGGAGGGCAGAACATGGACTCTGATGACGTCTGCCGGCTTTCTATCGGTTCTATCTATATCGCTTTTAGAGACGGATATAAAATTTATCGGCAGTCTCGAAGGCGGTCCCGGTTCTTATATGTCCGAGTCTTGTTGCCGGTATTTTGGTCATTTGTTAGCTTCTTAGGCGATTGGCGTAGTGGGAGGATGCCATATTTTGGGGCCGCTCGTCGTATACGCATATCGCGGTCCAAAATCGAATCCCAACAACGGATTTTTTTAAACGATGTTTTGCATTGGAGCGTCTGGCAACTAAAAGCAAGCATATGACACGCCAGAAAAGCTTTCGTCGACACCTAACATTTAGACCCGAGAATTCGACCCATATTATTCAACCTTTAAATGGTAGATGTCAATTATTGTTCTGATGTTTTTCCTTACCAATTGAAAGAAAATGTTTCACTTATTTTTTGACAATCTGTATTTGAATTTGATGCTTCGCTGTCAAATCCAACTCAGGCTGGCAAAGTGACGTTTATTTCACTACGTTATTGACCTCTACTAATTGTCTGCCGCACATTCGCTTATTAAGTAGAATTGTGAGTTATAACGTTTTGCTTTTCCATGAATCAATGTTATTGGATTTGATTTTCTTTTTTTAGTTGGACACGTTTGTTCTCAAAGTAACTCACCATGAACTTCCCATAAGAATAATGAAGTTTATTTATGATAAATACTGGCAGTCTGAACTAGAGGAGTTGATAATTCACACCATAGTGTATATGTGACAAACAGTCGGTTTGAAATAACATCGAGGGTGTTCAGGGTCTATTTCCTTGAAAGAAAAAGCTGAAGCAACACTTGGCTGGCGGTCGTGGGTTGATAATAGACTCACGTTCTATTATTTATTGCTTTTCCCTGTGTCAAACCAAATAATGAAAGTATTTACCGTCCAATTCTCAGTTCAGTCACGCTATAGTGAACCGGTCACAAACGTTTTGACTATCAAAGATACTGCGTGTTGTTTATGAGAAAGTCTGAGCTCTCAGACCCTTCGAGCGCTTATGTTTATATTATCCGGTTTCGAGTGAATTACCAGCCGCTCCTGTGGACTTCAACGCTGTTATTTTTAACTAAATAGGGGAGAATGTCCTGACAAATCATGGTACCCCAATTTTTTACTTTTATTTGAAGTTTTCTTGATTCCATTCTCGAAGTCAAGTTAGTCCGAGTGGGGATCGAGAGGATCATGTATCAAGAGAATACCGGGAGCAAACCGAGACAACAATCGATAGAGATAAATCGGGATCCTTCGGGACGAGCTATCCAAACTGTTTGCTTTATCGCCGAAACGACAAAAAATGGAGAGCTGAAACTTCGCGACATTATAGTTGATCATATTGGGATAATTTTGAGCGTATTTGCATAACTCCGAGGAGAGGATCATGGGTAAATTCAAGATGGCGGCCTCGTGGTGTACCAGAAAAGAATATTTTCGCCATATTTCTTCACAATTAGGCAAAAATTATTTAATTTCACATCACATTAATATTTACTAAATTATCATGCAGTTTTTGCGAAGAAATGGCACAAATAAAAAAGTCGGAAAATCTGACCGAAAAATCGACCAAAAAATGTCGTTTTTGAAAAATGACGTCACTGTGACGTCATCAAAGCCGCCATCTTGGATTTTTTTCACATTTTCTGGTAGCGCTTGACCCAAGGTATAGTGTGGTAAGTTTCAGCCCTCTAGCTCAATGAGTAAGAAAAATAATTAGGTGACCATTTCCCCCCACCCTCCAAGGCCTGGACACGTCCCAAAAATCACAGACCATATAGGGTTAAGTCGATAGACTAACCTACTAATGCGCAGATGTGTATCGAATATAATGTCTGGAGAGAGATGTTTTTAAGATTCTAGAAAGGCAGGGTATAGCGAAGATATCGAGTAGAGGAAACATCAGCATAAAAGACAGACTTATAACGAAGATGAATCGGATGAAAAGGCAATTAGAGACTATATCCCAACAATGTAAAGAGACTACTTCGAAATTTTTACGACCACATGTTCAATTGTCATGAGATGAGAAATGATAATATTTATCGCAAAATTATGAAGATTAGCAATCAGCTTCAGAATCTAGGCAGTATAACTATGGGAAAGCTAAGAAACCGAGCATTAAACAGAGAAAGGATATCTTTGAGAAACTGAAATAGTAGCGATTCGGAAATTTCAATGGTGGATATAACTAGATACAGTTGATCGAATACGACCCAGGAGGCATCCCATTTGCACACTCGTTATTTCTTGAGATAATGAACCAGTCAATATATTGTGGCAATGAGACAAATTGGAAAAGATCCCAAATTTGGGAAGAAAACAAATCAAGTTGTTCTGTATCCAAAATGACCCCTATAAATAGCATAACATATAGATCGCTGCAGATTAGCGCTGTCACTGGTTGTCACAAATAAATAAAGCGCACATCAAGTGTGTGACAACACTTTACTTTACTCTTATCGAGGAAACAGAAAAAGTTGCGTGCAGATTATCCCATATTGAACTCGTATCCAGAGAAGTTTGAGAAAGGAACAATCGATACCATATCGTTGTTGTTGCTGCTGTCGTCGTATTTGTCCCATACCCTGTGACAATGACAGCGCCAATGACGAGTCAATGGACGAGTCGGCCTCATTTTCACCTAACCGTTGGTGAAAGATAAATGAGTAAACATAGACATATATAGATCTGTTACCGTCGGGTTTCATCAGCTTATTCTAGTAAATTTGCTGAAACACAAACGGCAAAATTGGCACTGCTATGAGTTATTCTGAGACTGTCCCTGACAAGTGACCAGATAGCTGCATAAAGGCATAAAGTATCTCCTATGCGGCTGTCTGATCTGAAGCAAACTGAAGGAACGTCATTAACCCTATCTGGCCTGGGCTTCTTGGGACCTGTCCTGGCCTGGGACGAAATGGCCCCCCTAATTATTTTTGTTTACCCCTTGAGCTAGTTTTTGTTTTTGCCCACTTTTCTTCGCGCAAAAGGATAAATTTTGAAGAAATATGACAAAAACATCACTTTTCTGGTACTCCACGAGGCCGCCATTTTGAACTTATTTATGATCCTCTGCTCGGGGGAGTATGCAAATAGGCTCAAAATGACCCCAATATGATAAACTATAAAGTCAAGGAGTTTCCGTTCTCCATTTTTTTGTCGTTCCGAAGATAGAGCAGAAAGTTTGGTAGGGGGGTCATTTCTCCCCTCCCCCGCTGGCCAGATAGGGTTAAAGGCACCAGAACGTACAATTTTTTCGGTAAGGTAAAGTTAGATCATGTTTCTGTCGATGACAGATCTTCGCAGATATTCACGAATTCCAGAGCTCCCTGCAAATGATGGAACTTCACAGCCTTTTTCGATGGCAATGACACACTTGAGGAGGAAAACTATGCTAACCGTTCCAGCACTACTGAACATAAAATCTTGGTGGTATATTATAATGAGAAGGTCGAACTTCAAACATTCATATCTCAGTAGGTCCGTGGTCAGGTCACTACTATTGTCTTTCTACAATCTCAAATTTAGAAATCCAACGAGAAAGTTAGAACAATAGAGAAATTTGCATATAAGGGAGATTATAGAAAACAAAAACAAAAACAAAAAACAAAGAAAAACTTATCCCTGACTGACGAGGGCATTCGGATGTTATCCGACTGAAAGATTGAACAAATGGAAAAGTTGCATATAAGGGAAATTGTAGACAAAAAGCACTCCCAGTTTAGAACAGAGCTGGAAAACAAAAGATGTCTTCCTCTACAGAGGAGCAATAAGCACAACAGATTTGAAGTTAATTGACAAAGGCATTCAAAACTTATCTGTGAAGTGAGAAAAAGGAGCGGAAGACGAAGATGCGATAGAAAGAAGGCACCGACAAAAACAGAAGGCATCGCTATGCCTAATTATTTGCTCATACAATGTAGCTGCTCAACTAGTCACTCACTCGCCCACTTCTCTCATTCACTCACTCACTAACTGCTCACTCACTCACTCATTCACTCACTCGGTATTAACATTTCCTTGATATTTATAAGTAATGTAGATTTAGGAAAGATTGAGGCATTCAAGAGTATGTTAATGAATATTATTTTCAAAAGTCATATTATGAACTGATCAATAAAATATGTATTAGGCTATACTTTGAGTTTGTATTCTTTTTATTCTTCTGCTGCTTAATATGTTGCTCAGAGTATACCACAATTAGTTATGTTTGACATTTATTTATCCTCTGTTTAGATAATAGTCGAACAATGGTCGATAGGTGGACAAAGGAACATCTGCCTGTCTCAGGTATAAAACAGACACCTGTTCTATACAATTCAAAATTACTGGAGCAAGATTAATCTTAAGATTTATAGACCTCGCAAAAAATTGTTATGGAATCCTTAGAGCATTAATACACCTTATTAAACTGAATGACAATGGATAATTGGAAATAAAGCAAAAAAGGTTCAATATTGATACCGTTTTCACACGGTGATAACAGTTAACGTGGACAAAAGTTTACAGGGTTGAAAGGCCAGCTGCCTGACAAAGAAAACAATAGAGATAAGTGCGCCTTAAGTTTCTGTAACAGATCAACTGATCAAGCTAATTAGTTCTCGTGTATATCTATATTGTTTAAATATCCATTATCATCTAGATGAATCGTTCCCTGGTGAGATACGACATGTACATTAGCTTTAGTGAGAATGCTGTTTTAATCTATGAAATGATCCATTGTGGAAGGTTCACTGGATAATATTGTCTGAATGCAGCACATCTACAGGGCAGAGGAGATAACCTGAAATGAGTACTACCGATCATATTGTATAAATGCGAAATCTATCAGGTCGAGTGTGAGAAGATCGTTTTACACCGTTGTTTTTGGATGACGACTTTCGATGTAAAGAGAACTGTTTGACTGTGTCTATGATTTAACGGCGTGGATGATTTTACCTGTAATATGTATTTTTCTGGCCGGTTCTTTATGTACTTTATGTTTCGTTGACGGATATTTGATCTATCGATACAGATTTATGTTGATCATAGCTAAAAGCCAAAATATTGGTATATGCGACGTTAAATTAATTCTTTATCTCTCTCTCTCTCTCTGAACGACAATGGATAATTGGGAATAAAGCATAAAAAATCGTGTATATTGGTTCCCTTTTCGCACGATGTTCATGTTCCTGTCCAAAGTTCACAATGGCTAGAGTTCACGAGGTTAACATTTCAGGAAGATAAAAATTCACGAGATCAAATGACGACACATACACCCAATATTCTTGCTCTAGCTCAATTGATCAGGTGAACTCGTTTCACACTACTGTGTAAGCGGAATCGTCCAACTCCCTACACATAGGGAACACAGAGGAAAGTAGAGATCTCGAACTTTGTGGCATAGTAGCTTATGATATTGGGGTTATATTGAGACTATTTGCATTGCCCCGAGCAGGGCATCATGGATAAAGTGCAAATGGCAGCCGTGTAGTCCAGTCATTCTGAGGTTTGTCCTCACACTAATTGCAACAGTAGGTATTGCAACCGCTTTCTAAATAGAAGTATGCCCCCAATAACATATAGTAAGTTTTAACGAACCGTGTTGGGGAAACGCCATAAAAAATGGCTACCGTTTGTAATACAAACTGTCATATTTTCTGATCCAATGTATAATCGTTGTTTTAGACTTTGGTCGCGTAGAAATAGAGTGAAAGCAAACAAACAACCAAGAATGGCCCTTCCTGGTAATTTGTGAAGATCCAATTCGTTTTCCAGTCTGAAAAGATATCCTTACCGATAATAATGGTAAATACTCGAGCCAACAATGTAAGATGAAATCAGAATCACATTTTTCTACATTATGGTAATGGTAATGGAAGTGAAGTAAAAGATGTAGGATCGACTCATTTGAACTCATTTGTAATTATGCAAATTAAGTAAGGCCGAATGGTAGGATCGGGTTCAACCCTTGTGCTCGTAAACTGTCGTTTTGTCAAACAGCGCATGATCTGTACATTGTTGGTAATTGCAGCGTCGTTAACACACAGGCTAAGACGAATTTACAGCGCCATCTGCATATGGTATGTATGGGCACGTGAATACCCAGGTTGCACACATGCAAATACGTTCCATTTCTTTTCCTACGAAGTAGGCTACCATCTGCAAATTGCCCGGTAGTCAGTCAGTTCGTGGGTGAGTCCATCCGAATCATTTCGACGGCAAAATAAGGAGAACCGTTGACATTATAGCCTTGATTTTTGGCACTAACGTGCATTAGGGCATTGTTACCAGCAAGTTCTGAGCTGACCGAATTCTGATGAAAATTTGATTTCTAATCATTTTATTATTATTTATTGATGGCTCAGTGAGTGCACTGTCATGCCCATCGGGAACCCTTAGCCGTATGTTTCACTACGACTTTGAAGGTTCCCTGATACGGCATATCACGTTGGACACAACGGTTCTCGTAAAATCACCGAAGATAAGCGACTTTGAGCCCGGTCAATACTTGGATGGGTGAACTCGTGCTGTACTGCTGAGCTGATAAGTGTCCAGGGTAATAGGAACTGAGGGCGATAATAGTTGCTACGCTAATGACTCGCCGGCGGTGACATCAGGGAAAGTTAATAGTACCCACTGTCACTTAGAGACTGCTATGCAAATTCTCCCACGGTAGCACATAGGGCCCCCAAGTCATCTCTCGAGTACACACTTAAATCATGTCTAACCCTACTTCGTAGGTCCTGTGACGTTAGCCACACTGCCATGTGTTGAATGTAGAAATCCACATCCAAGGTAAATTGTCTACGTGTTGCTGATTGAAATACTATATGAGAAGGAGGTAGGAGGAGTAGCATCCCGTTACACTTCGAGAGAGTAGCATCCCGTTACACTTCGAGAGATTGAGAGTGTAGGAATAAGGAAGGCTGGTAGGAGCGGAATGAACGGATTCACACGGTACCTGGGCAATGAGTTCACCAGGAATGTCGTTGCAATTATTGCAACACATACCAATTTGCCAGGGCTGACGGAAAATCCCGAACTTGGTCATAGTGGGTGTATCAGCCGAAGAATACTTAGATTTCACGCAGACTGTATTTCTGTGGCTTTCCAGCAAGGGCTGAAACAAAAGGAAGTTGTAACAGTGTGGACTCTTGGCATCAAGGATACAGTCTTTGCAACTTTCGAAAAAAGGCAAGATGAGCGATTTGGCCCTGTCCGCTAGACTTCTGCATGTACATTATTTGCCCGCAGCTGATGATTTTTATCACTAGACACGCCGTGCAAATTTCCGAACGAAGAAGCCAATATTTATGGTGCAGGCCAAAATCTTCAAAACTCAAATGAAAAAATGAACTGACCACACGATGTTAAAATTTGTAACCGTCAGTCTGTTGCGCGCTGTGTGCAAACACAGGTTATGCATATGGCAAACTTTTACAGCACGGCAGTTTTTGCTACGCTATTGAAAACCACCATGGTCACCAGAAAGTCATGGAGATGGAGCCAGTCAACATCCGAAAAAATTCGGTTAAGCTCCTCCGAGATAATTTCAAATCAGTGGTGACATCAGATGACCCATATACTGCTGATCTCGAAATGAAATCTGAGGCGGAATGTCTGGAATCCTTGTCTGAAAATAATTTCCATCTGACAGGCGATTATGCAGAGACTCGGCCCTGGGTGTTACTTGTGCCACAGCAAGTTAGTTTGGGGGTTCAGCTTAATCATCATCATCATCATCATCATCAAGTTGAAGAAGGCCTTAAAGAATCTGTTCACCCCACCGGCAAGAACATTTTCATCTATACCATGACTTTCTATGACCCATGGGGGTATCAGCCAGGGTTGATATAGAGTTCCAAAGTGATGCAGATTTTTTTTTATTGCTGCGGAAAAGACACCCTACAGCTATTCGTTTCGTTCAGCTGAAAAGGGGGTAGGAAACAACCATGTAACTCTTATTGATAGCCCCGACTGTCTGAACTATAGTACATATTACCTCGCCCCCCCTCGCTAATGGCTATTATATAATATCATGATTTTTGTTTATGTAATGCAATCGTTTAACGTCACGCGGGAACCAGACCCAATTGTCAACTAAAAAGAATACTCCCGTCCCCAACATGGGGTATTATATGTTTGCATTGCTATGTATCTCTTAACACTCATCCTATCTGTCTAACTATCATGATTTATTGTTCAGCACCGAATAGCACGTTTTGCTTAATACCTTAGGTCTTGGTTGTTTTCCAACCATATGGCAGAATTGGGAGGTAACACTCAACTGTCATTTGGACACAAAATATCCCTTTATTGAACAAGGGGGTATGTATGATTCAAATGATTCAATTACATATATTTCCTATTAATAGCCCCAACTGTCTGAAATTTTTCTTATCGTCTTTATTATAAATACCAGTGCCACATACAATCAGAATTTGGTTTGTAACTCAATAGTATGGCATCGTCCAATAGTCGTATCCAAATATCAGCTTGAAAAGAATCCTTTCCAAAAAGTGGGTTCGTGTACTTAGTCATAAGTTACTTATTAATGATCCCATCTATCTGGCTGGGTTTATCAGTGTCCAGAGTAATAGGAACTGTGAACACTGTCGTGTTCTGGCACATGTAGGCACCGTCGTGATATGACTGAAACAAGGTTGACAAGCAGCAAGAGGATGCTAATTCCCCCGCCGAAATGGCAGCAATATTTTTAGCATTGTTGGTCTCGGGGGATATACATGAGGGATAACAAAATGTTAACTTGGCCTGCAGGTGGCGCCACCTATGAGCAGATCGACAAGAGAATGCAATGAAGCATGGAAATTATGTAACCGAGAAGCAACTCCAAGTGACTTCTCAATGCATATTTCCTGCAAACCAATTTGACGAGTAGCTGAATGCATCCTCAACCTATTGTCCGGAAACCAAATGTTAAATTTGCCACCAGGTGTCGCCACCTGTAGGTGCAAGTGGGTGAAACGCAATCCCAATCGTCATCTCATGCCATGTATCAGCATACGAACTTTGGGAAGAATCTGAAGAGGGCTCTTCAAGTTATTGCCCGGAAATCAAATTTAGATTTATATGCACAAGTGGGCGAAACACAATCCCAAGTGACATCTTATGGCATATGAATACCAAATTTGAGAAGAATCCGATGAGCAGTTGTCAAATTATTGCCAGATACAAATTGGGCGAAACGCAATCCCAAGTGACATCATATGTCATGGTATATTCATATCAGATTTAAGTAGAATCTGACGAGCGGTTTTCAAGTTATTCCCCGAAAACAAATCTGGTAGTTAGCCACCAGGTGGCACCACCTGTAAGCAAAAGTGAGCGAAAGGCAATCCAACGCAACATCTCCGGGCATGATACATGCATGCTAAATTTGAGGTGATTCCGATGAGTAGTTCTCAAGTTAATGGCTGAAAACAAATTTTGATGTTAACACCAAGTGGTGCCACCTATAGGCGCAAGTGGGTGAAATGCAATCTCAAGCGACATCTTTGGTCATGGTATTACCCGGAGACAAATTTGGGATTTTGCCACCAGGTGTAAGTGCAAGTGAGTGAAAGGCAATCCCATGCAACATTTCCTGGCATGGTACATGCATGCTAAATTTGAGAAGAATCCGATGAGCATGCAGTTCTCAAGTGATTGACCAAAAACAAATTTCAGATTTCTCATCAGGTGGCGTCACTTTCTAAGCAGAAGTGGATAACGCCATCCCAAGCAGCATCTCATGGCAAGGTACAATGTATATGCATGCCTAATTTGGGAAGAATCCAATGAGCAGTTCTCAAGTTATTGCCTGGAAACCAAATTTCGAGCGACATTTCAAAGCGTTTCAAAGTTATTGCTTGCAGCACAAAATAACGGGAAGAACCCTAGTGGCGCCACCTACAGGCAGATCTTTCTGAAACGCAATACCAATCAACATCTTGTCACAAGGAATGCATATGCCAAATATTGAAGAAACTAGACACAGTCAATCGAATACGATCGAGGAGACATGCTTTTTGCATCTTTAGTAAAAGAAAGATTCATTATTTATGAAGAAATTAAAAACGTAAAACTTAGGAAAAACATCATTAACATGGTCCATAAGATGCCCTAAGGGTAGGTACCCACATAACAAATTTAAAAAAATCGATTAATGTCCAACAGTTACTGTCCAGAATTGCAATTTCACATTGGCCCACAGGTAGCGCCATGTGTAGGCAGATAGGCATAACAAAATAATCCCAACCGAGATCTTGCGGCAAGATTCGATGACATTGGAAATAGAAAATGTTAACTTAGCCTGCAGGTGGCGCCACCTATGAGCAGATCGACAAGAAAAACAATCCCAAGCGAAACCTTAAGGTAAGGTACATGTATACCAAACTTCGAAATAATTCATTCAAGTTTTAAAAAGTTATTGTCCGGAAACCTAATTTTAAATTTGCCCCAAGGTGGGGCCACCTGTATGTGGATCGGCATGAAAAACAAAACTAAACGAGAAATTGAGGTGCGGTACCGACACACAAAATTTGGAATGAATTGGTTCAGGTTTTCAAAAGGTATTGTCTGGAAACACTTAAAACTTAGCTTTCAGGTGGTCCCCCTATCAATATGAAAAACATTCTCAAGCCAGATCTTGAGGCAAGGTACCCTCACACCAAATTTGGAAAGAATCCTTAAGATGTTCAAAAGTTATTGTCTGGAGATGCAATTTTAATTTGTCCTCAGGTGGTGCCACCCAGAGGCGGATTGGCACGAAAAACAATTCCAAGCAAGATCTATAGACAAGGGATTCATTTACAAAATACAAAAACATGGGTCTGTGCCTGAAAGATTGAAACCTTTTGGGGTTTGCAGACACTACACACATTTCAGCTTCCACCAACATATATTGGAGATATATATGCTCAACCACAATATATGAGGATCGGACGAGAGCTAGTTTGGGAGATAGAGGGTGCGGCCCCGTGCCCTGGGGGTGGGGCCATGCTCTCCTTGAGGGTATTGGTAGGTGTACTGACATGAAAGCCATAGCAAGCTCCCTGTACATGAAACAACCACACTGACAACTGCATGCCATCATCTGTCAGTCCGAAAAACCACAAGGTCGAATTCAATTCAATTCAGAAAATTCATCATATGCACAATGTGCACCCAAACTTTAGGAACTCAGTTGTAATTAATATAGTAAGTTACACGTGTAGACACAAATGGTTCGTGCAGAAGCTTTAGGGTAATTCATATGATGTGAGATACAATTTTTTGATAGCAAAATAGAAGGTAATGCTGTCCTTCATTTAAGATGACACGAAATAAAAAAACGAGGTTCATTATTTCATATTATACGTCTGAAATAAAATATACTTCGTGCAAAAGCTTTAGGGTAAATCATATGATGTGGAATACAATTATTTGATAGCAAAATTGAAGGAAATGTGGTCCTTCATTTAAGCTGACACGAAATAAAAAAACAACAACAGGGGTTTGATACTGCGGGGATTTCCCTGCCAGTTATTTCATATTATACTCCTGAAATAAAATATGGTTCATACAAAAGCTTTAGGGTCAATCATATGATGTGGAATAGAATGATTTCATAATAAAATTGCAGGAAATGTTTTCCTTCGTGTAAGGCGACACGAAATTCAAAACTAACAGGGGTTCGGTACTGCGGGGATTCCCCTGGCAGTTATTTCATATTATACTTCTGAAATAAAATATGGTTCCTGCAAAAACTTTAGTGTAAATCATATGATGTGGAATAGAAGGACTGGACAGCAAATTTAAGAAAATGTTGTCCTTCGTTTAAAGCGACATGAAATTCAAAACTAACAGCGAGAAGCAGAAGAAAATGACAAACGCATAAGGCATCCCTAGGGGTGCCTAATCAGACAAAGCATTTGGAAGTTATCGCTTGTGAAGAATTTGAATGGAAACCACGGACATGCAAAGGAGATTGGAACAAGACCCAGTGGGGCCACCTTCAGGTGGATCTTGCTGAAACGCAATACCAACCCATGTCTGGGCGCAAGGAGTGTATATGCTAACTTTCGAAGGAATCCAGCAAAACTTTTGGAAATTATCACCTGTGAAGAATTTGAACAGACATCCACAGACACAAAGAGAGCAAGACCCATTTTAACTGGAGATGGAGCCAGTCAACATCCGAAAAAATTCGGTTAAGCTCCTCCGAGATAATTTCAAATCAGTGGTGACATCAGATGACCCATATACTGCTGATCTCGAAATGAAATCTGAGGCGGAATGTCTGGAATCCTTGTCTGAAAATAATTTCCATCTGACAGGCGATTATGCAGAGACTCGGCCCTGGGTGTTACTTGTGCCACAGCAAGTTAGTTTGGGGGTTCAGCTTAATCATCATCATCATCATCATCAAGTTGAAGAAGGCCTTAAAGAATCTGTTCACCCCACCGGCAAGAACATTTTCATCTATACCATGACTTTCTATGACCCATGGGGGTATCAGCCAGGGTTGATATAGAGTTCCAAAGTGATGCAGATTTTTTTTTATTGCTGCGGAAAAGACACCCTACAGCTATTCGTTTCGTTCAGCTGAAAAGGGGGTAGGAAACAACCATGTAACTCTTATTGATAGCCCCGACTGTCTGAACTATAGTACATATTACCTCGCCCCCCCTCGCTAATGGCTATTATATAATATCATGATTTTTGTTTATGTAATGCAATCGTTTAACGTCACGCGGGAACCAGACCCAATTGTCAACTAAAAAGAATATTCCCGTCCCCAACATGGGGTATTATATGTTTGCATTGCTATGTATCTCTTAACACTCATCCTATCTGTCTAACTATCATGATTTATTGTTCAGCACCGAATAGCACGTTTTGCTTAATACCTTAGGTCTTGGTTGTTTTCCAACCATATGGCAGAATTGGGAGGTAACACTCAACTGTCATTTGGACACAAAATATCCCTTTATTGAACAAGGGGGTATGTATGATTCAAATGATTCAATTACATATATTTCCTATTAATAGCCCCAACTGTCTGAAATTTTTCTTATCGTCTTTATTATAAATACCAGTGCCACATACAATCAGAATTTGGTTTTGTAACTCAATAGTATGGCATCGTCCAATAGTCGTATCCAAATATCAGCTTGAAAAGAATCGTTTCCAAAAAGTGGGTTCGTGTACTTAGTCATAAGTTACTTATTAATGATCCCATCTATCTGGCTGGGTTTATCAGTGTCCAGAGTAATAGGAACTGTGAACACTGTCGTGTTCTGGCACATGCAGGCACCGTCGTGATATGACTGAAACAAGGTTGACAAGCAGCAAGAGGATGCTAATTCCCCCGCCGAAATGGCAGCAATATTTTTAGCATTGTTGGTCTCGGGGGATATACATGAGGGATAACAAAATGTTAACTTGGCCTGCAGGTGGCGCCACCTATGAGCAGATCGACAAGAGAATGCAATGAAGCATGGAAATTATGTAACCGAGAAGCAACTCCAAGTGACTTCTCAATGCATATTTCCTGCAAACCAATTTGACGAGTAGCTGAATGCATCCTCAACCTATTGTCCGGAAACCAAATGTTAAATTTGCCACCAGGTGTCGCCACCTGTAGGTGCAAGTGGGTGAAACGCAATCCCAATCGTCATCTCATGCCATGTATCAGCATACGAACTTTGGGAAGAATCTGAAGAGGGCTCTTCAAGTTATTGCCCGGAAATCAAATTTAGATTTATATGCACAAGTGGGCGAAACACAATCCCAAGTGACATCTTATGGCATATGAATACCAAATTTGAGAAGAATCCGATGAGCAGTTGTCAAATTATTGCCAGATACAAATTGGGCGAAACGCAATCCCAAGTGACATCATATGTCATGGTATATTCATACCAGATTTAAGTAGAATCTGACGAGCGGTTTTCAAGTTATTACCCGAAAACAAATCTGGTATTTAGCCACCAGGTGGCACCACCTGTAAGCAAAAGTGAGCGAAAGATAATCCAACGCAACATCTCCGGGCATGATACATGCATACTAAATTTGAGGTGATTCCGATGAGCAGTTCTCAAGTTAATGGCTGAAAACAAATTTTGATGTTAACACCAAGTGGTGCCACCTATAGGCGCAAGTGGGTGAAATGCAATCTCAAGCGACATCTTTGGTCATGGTATTACCCGGAGACAAATTTGGGATTTTGCCATCAGGTGTAAGTGCAAGTGAGTGAAAGGCAATCCCATGCAACATTTCCTGGCATGGTACATGCATGCTAAATATGAGAAGAATCCGATGAACATGCAGTTCTCAAGTGATTGGCCAAAAACAAATTTCAGATTTCTCATCAGGTGGCGTCACTTTGTAAGCAGAAGTGGATAACGCAATCCCAAGCAGCATCTCGTGGCAAGCTACAATGTATATGCATGCCTAATTTGGGAAGAATCCAACGAGCAGTTCTCAAGTTATTGCCCGGAAACCAAATTTCGAGCGACATTTCAAAGCGTTTCAAAGTTATTGCTTGCCGCACAAAATAACGGGAAGAACCCTAGTGGCGCCACCTACAGGCAAATCTTTCTGAAACGCAATACCAATCAACATCTTGTCACAAGGAATGAAACTAGACACAGTCAATCGAATACGATCGAGGAGACATGCTTTTTGCATCTTTAGTAAAAGAAAGATTCATTATTTATGAAGAAATTAAAAACGTAAAACTTAGGAAAAACATCATTAACATGGTCCATAAGATGCCCTAAGGGTAGGTACCCACATAACAAATTTAAAAGAATCGATTAATGTCCAACAGTTACTGTCCAGAATTGCAATTTCACATTGGCCCACAGGTAGCGCCATGTGTAGGCAGATAGGCATAACAAAATAATCCCAACCGAGATGTTGCGGCAAGATCCGATGACATTGGAAATAGAAAATGTTAACTTAGCCTGCAGGTGGCGCCACCTATGAGCAGATCGACAAGAAAAACAATCCCAAGCGAAACCTTAAGGTAAGGTACATGTATACCAAACTTCGAAATAATTCATTCAAGTTTTAAAAAGTTATTGTCCGGAAACCTAATTTTAAATTTGCCCCAAGTTGGGGCCACCTGTATGTGGATCGGCATGAAAAACAAAACTAAACGAGAAATTGAGGTGCGCTACCGACACACAAAATTTGGAATGAATTGGTTCAGGTTTTCAAAAGGTATTGTCTGGAAACACTTAAAACTTAGCTTTCAGGTGGTCCCCCTATCAATATGAAAAACATTCTCAAGCCAGATCTTGAGGCAAGGTACCCTCACACCAAATTTGGAAAGAATCCTTAAGATGTTCAAAAGTTATTGTCTGGAGATGCAATTTTAATTTGTCCTCAGGTGGTGCCACCCAGAGGCGGATTGGCACGAAAAACAATTCCAAGCAAGATCTATAGACAAGGGACTCATTTACAAAATATAAAAACATGGGTCTGTGCCTGAAAGATTGAAACCTTTTGGGGTTTGCAGACACTACACACATTTCAGCTTCCACCAACATATATTGGAGATATATATGCTCAACCACAATATATGAGGATCGGACGAGAGCTAGTTTGGGAGATAGAGGGTGCGGCCTCGTGCCCTGGGGGTGGGGCCATGCTCTCCTTGAGGGTATTGGTAGGTGTACTGACATGAAAGCCATAGCAAGCTCCCTGTACATGAAACAACCACACTGACAACTGCATGCCATCATCTGTCAGTCCGAAAAACCACAAGGTCGAATTCAATTCAATTCAGAAAATTCATCATATGCACAATGTGCACCCAAACTTTAGGAACTCAGTTGTAATTAATATAGTAAGTTACACGTGTAGACACAAATGGTTCGTGCAGAAGCTTTAGGGTAATTCATATGATGTGAGATACAATTTTTTGATAGCAAAATAGAAGGTAATGCTGTCCTTCATTTAAGATGACACGAAATAAAAAAACGAGGTTCATTATTTCATATTATACGTCTGAAATAAAATATACTTCGTGCAAAAGCTTTAGGGTAAATCATATGATGTGGAATACAATTATTTGATAGCAAAATTGAAGGAAATGTGGTCCTTCATTTAAGCTGACACGAAATAAAAAAACAACAACAGGGGTTTGATACTGCGGGGATTTCCCTGCCAGTTATTTCATATTATACTCCTGAAATAAAATATGGTTCATACAAAAGCTTTAGGGTCAATCATATGATGTGGAATAGAATGATTTCATAATAAAATTGCAGGAAATGTTTTCCTTCGTGTAAGGCGACACGAAATTCAAAACTAACAGGGGTTCGGTACTGCGGGGATTCCCCTGGCAGTTATTTCATATTATACTTCTGAAATAAAATATGGTTCCTGCAAAAACTTTAGTGTAAATCATATGATGTGGAATAGAAGGACTGGACAGCAAATTTAAGAAAATGTTGTCCTTCGTTTAAAGCGACATGAAATTCAAAACTAACAGCGAGAAGCAGAAGAAAATGACAAACGCATAAGGCATCCCTAATGGTGCCTAATCAGACAAAGCATTTGGAAGTTATCACTTGTGACGAATTTGAATGGAAACCACGGACATGCAAAGGAGACTGGAACAAGACCCAGTGGGGCCACCTTCAGGTGGATCTTGCTGAAACGCAATACCAACCCATGTCTGGGCGCAAGGAGTGTATATGCTAACTTTCGAAGGAATCCAGCAAAGCTTTTGGAAATTATCACCTGTGAAGAATTCGAACAGACATCCACAGACACAAAGAGAGCAAGACCCATTTTAACTGGAGATGGAGCCAGTCAACATCCGAAAAAATTCGGTTAAGCTCCCCCGAGATAATTTCAAATCAGTGGTGACATCAGATGACCCATATACTGCTTATCTCGAAATGAAATCTGAGGTGAAATGTCTGGAATCCTTGTCTGAAAATAATTTCCATCTGACAGGCGATTATGCAGAGACTCGGCCCTGGGTGTTACTTGTGCCACAGCAAGTTAGTTTGGGGGTTCAGCTTAATCATCATCATCATCATCATCATCATCAAGTTGAAGAAGGCCTTAAAGAATCTGTTTACCCCACCGGCAAGAACATTTTCATCTATACCATGACTTTCTATGACCCATGGGGGTATCAGCCAGGGTTGATATAGAGTTCCAAAGTGATGCAGATTTTTTTTTATTGCTGCGGAAAAGACACCCTACAGCTATTCGTTTCGTTCAGCTGAAAAGGGGGTAGGAAACAACCATGTAACTCTTATTGATAGCCCCGACTGTCTGAACTATAGTACATATTACCTCGCCCCCCCTCGCTAATGGCTATTATATAATATCATGATTTTTGTTTATGTAATGCAATCGTTTAACGTCACGCGGGAACCAGACCCAATTGTCAACTAAAAAGAATACTCCCGTCCCCAACATGGGGTATTATATGTTTGCATTGCTATGTATCTCTTAACACTCATCCTATCTGTCTAACTATCATGATTTATTGTTCAGCACCGAATAGCACGTTTTGCTTAATACCTTAGGTCTTGGTTGTTTTCCAACCATATGGCAGAATTGGGAGGTAACACTCAAATGTCATTTGGACACAAAATATCCCTTTATTGAACAAGGGGGTATGTATGATTCAAATGGTTCAATTACATATATTTCCTATTAATAGCCCCAACTGTCTGAAATTTTTCTTATCGTCTTTATTATAAATACCAGTGCCACATACAATCAGAATTTGGTTTTGTAACTCAATAGTATGGCATCGTCCAATAGTCGTATCCAAATATCAGCTTGAAAAGAATCCTTTCCAAAAAGTGGGTTCGTGTACTTAGTCATAAGTTACTTATTAATGATCCCATCTATCTGGCTGGGTTTATCAGTGTCCAGAGTAATGGGAACTGTGAACACTGTCGTGTTCTGGCACATGTAGGCACCGTCGTGATATGACTGAAACAAGGTTGACAAGCAGCAAGAGGATGCTAATACCCCCGCCGAAATGGCAGCAATATTTTTAGCATTGTTGGTCTCGGGGGATATACATGAGGGATAACAAAATGTTAACTTGGCCTGCAGGTGGCGCTACCTATGAGCAGATCGACAAGAGAATGCAATGAAGCATGGAAATTTTGTAACCGAGAAGCAACTCCAAGTGACTTCTCAAGGCATATTTCCTGCAAACCAATTTGACGAGTAGCTGAATGCATCCTCCACCTATTGTCCGGAAACCAAATGTTAAATTTGGCACCAGGTGTCGCCACCTGTAGGTGCAAGTGGGCGAAACGTAATCCCAATCGTCATCTCATGCCATGTATCAGCATACGAACTTTGGGAAGAATCTGAAGAGGGGTTTTCAAGTTATTGCTCGGAAATCAAATTTAGATTTGTATGCACAAGTGTGCGAAACACAATCCCAAGTGACATCTTATGGCATATGAATAACAAATTTGAGAAGAATCCGATGAGCAGTTGTCAAATTATTGCCAGATACAAATTGGGCGAAACGCAATCCCAAGTGACATCATATGTCATGGTATATTCATACCGGATTTAAGTAGAATCTGACGAGCGGTTTTCAAGTTATTACCCGAAAACAAATCTGGTATTTAGCCACCAGGTGGCACCACCTGTAAGCAAAAGTGAGCGAAAGGTAATCCAACGCAACATCTCCGGGCATGATACATGCATACTAAATTTGAGGTGATTCCGATGAGCAGTTCTCAAGTTAATGGCTGAAAACAAATTTTGATGTTAACACCAAGTGGTGCCACCTATAGGCGCAAGTGGGTGAAATGCAATCTCAAACGACATCTTTGGTCATGGTATTACCCGGAGACAAATTTGGGATTTTGCCATCAGGTGTAAGTGCAAGTGAGTGAAAGGCAATCCCATGCAACATTTCCTGGCATGGTACATGCATGCTAAATTTGAGAAGAATCCGATGAGCATGCAGTTCTCAAGTGATTGGCCAAAAACAAATTTTTCAGATTTCTCATCAGGTGGCGTCACTTTCTAAGCAGAAGTGGATAACGCAATCCCAAGCAACATCTCATGGCAAGGTACAATGTATATGCATGCCTAATTTGGGAAGAATCCAATGAGCAGTTCTCAAGTTATTGCTCGGAAACCAAATTTCGAGCGACATTTCAAAGCGTTTCAAAGTTATTGCCTGCAGCACAAAATAACGGGAAGAACCCTAGTGGCGCCACCTACAGGCAGATCTTTCTGAAACGCAATACCAATCAACATCTTGTAACAAGGAATGCATATGCCAAATATTGAAGAAACTAGACACAGTCAATCGAATACGATCGAGGAGACATGCTTTTTGCATCTTTAGTAAAAGAAAGATTCATTATTTATGAAGAAATTAAAAACGTAAAACTTAGGAAAAACATCATTAACATGGTCCATAAGATGCCCTAAGGGTAGGTACCCACATAACAAATTTAAAAGAATCGATTAATGTCCAACAGTTACTGTCCAGAATTGCAATTTCACATTGGCCCACAGGTAGCGCCATGTGTAGGCAGATAGGCATAACAAAATAATCCCAACCGAGATCTTGCGGCAAGATTCGATGACATTGGAAATAGAAAATGTTAACTTAGCCTGCAGGTGGCGCCACCTATGAGCAGATCGACAAGAAAAACAATCCCAAGCGAAACCTTAAGGTAAGGTACATGTATACCAAACTTGGAAATAATTCATTCAAGTTTTAAAAAGTTATTGTCCGGAAACCTAATTTTAAATTTGCCCCAAGGTGGGGCCACCTGTATGTGGATCGGCATAAAAAACAAAACTAAACGAGAAATTGAGGTGCGGGACCGACACACAAAATTTGGAATGAATTGGTTCAGGTTTTCAAAAGGTATTGTCTGTAAACACTTAAAACTTAGCTTTCAGGTGGTCCCCCTATCAATATGAAAAACATTCTCAAGCCAGATCTTGAGGCAAGGTACCCTCACACCAAATTTGGAAAGAATCCTTAAGATGTTCAAAAGTTATTGTCTGGAGATGCAATTTTAATTTGTCCTCAGGTGGTGCCACCCAGAGGCGGATTGGCACGAAAAACAATTCCAAGCAAGATCTATAGACAAGGGATTCATTTACAAAATACAAAAACATGGGTCTGTGCCTGAAAGATTGAAACCTTTTGGGGTGTGCAGACACTACACACATTTCAGCTTCCACCAACATATATTGGAGATATATATGCTCAACCACAATATATGAGGATCGGACGAGAGCTAGTTTGGGAGACAGAGGGTGCGGCCCCGCGTGCCCTGGGGGGTGGGACCATGCTCTTGAGGGTATTGATAGGTGTACTGATGAAAGCCATAGCAAGCTCCTCTGTACATGAAACAACCACACTGACAACTGCATGCCATCATCTGTCAGTCCGAAAAACCACAAGGTCGAATTCAATTCAATTCAGAAAATTCATCATATGCACAATGTGCCCCCAAACTTTAGGAACTCAGTTGTAATTAATATAGTAAGTTACACGTGTAGACACAAATGGTTCGTGCAGAAGCTTTAGGGTAATTCATATGATGTGAGATACAATTTTTTGATAGCAAAATAGAAGGTAATGCTGTCCTTCATTTAAGATGACACGAAATAAAAAAAACGGGGTTCATTATTTCTTATTATACATCTGAAATAAAATATGCTTCGTGCGAAAGCTTTAGGGTAAATCATATGATGTGGAATACAATTATTTGATAGCAAAATTGAAGGAAATGTGGTCCTTCATTTAAGCTGACACGAAATTAAAAAACAACAACAGGGGTTTGATACTGCGAGGATTTCCCTGCCAGTTATTTCATATTATACTCCTGAAATAAAATATGGTTCATACAAAAGCTTTAGGGTCAATCATATGATGTGGAATAGAATGATTTCATAATAAAATTGCAGGAAATGTTTTCCTTCGTGTAAGGCGACACGAAATTCAAAACTAACAGGGGTTCGGTACTGCGGGGATTCCCTGGCAGTTATTTCATATTATACTTCTGAAATAAAATATGGTTCCTGCAAAAACTTTAGTGTAAATCATATGATGTGGAATAGAAGGACTGGACAGCAAATTTAAGAAAATGTTGTCCTTCGTTTAAAGCGACATGAAATTCAAAACTAACAGCGAGAAGCAGAAGAAAATGACAAACGCATAAGGCATCCCTAGGGGTGCCTAATCAGACAAAGCATTTGGAAGTTATCGCTTGTGAAGAATTTGAATGGAAGCTACGGACATGCAAAGAAGATTGGAACAAGACCCAGTGGGGCTACCTTCAGGTGGATCTTGCTGAAACGCAATACCAACCCATGTCTGGGCGCAAGGAGTGTATATGCTAACTTTCGAAGGAATCCAGCAAAGCTTTTGGAAATTATCACCTGTGAAGAATCTGAACAGACATCCACAGACACAAAGAGAGCAAGACCCATTTTAACTGGAACGGACACGACGAAGCGAAACTCAGTGGCGCCACCTTCAGGAAGGTGTTGCTGAAATGCAGTAGCAACCAGCGTCTTGTCGCAAGATATGCGTATGCCGAATTTCGGGACAATCCGATAAAGGGTTTGGACATTATCACTTGCGATAAATTTTAACAGGCCTTCACGGACACAAAGAAGCAAGACCAATTTTGCCCCAGTGGCGCCACCTTCAGGGAGATGTTGCTGAAATGCAATACCAGCTGGCGTCTTTTCGCAAGAAATGCATATGCTGAATTTTGGAAGAATCCTGCAAAGCGTTTGGAAGTTATCGCTTGCGGAAATTTCAGACAGACATGCACGGAAATACATTTGTACACGGACATCCACGGACACAAAAAGCAAGAACCATTTTAAAGTCACCGGTCGCGTTGAGGCGGGAGGAAAAACGACCTTAAGCCCTACTACTCAATCTAAACATTATCGTTTTGTGTTGTGTCTATTATTATTATCAAAGATAATATTCAAAGATATAATGCGCTAATATTCACGTGTCAATTGAGCAAAAACGCAGCAAGGAAGCAATCAGAGATTGCTCAATTGTATGCCCCCCTTCCGCTTTAATCCGACACTGCTCCACCATTGTTCTGTTTTGTATTGGTCTGTGGAGGCCTAATTTGGCTAATTATAAAAATTCTGTTTCAGTCACTTTTTTCGGCATGCCTCGCATAATACATGTACATATTCCACCCGGTTATGAGACCTACATTCCTTGGGAGTATATTGTGGTGACATTATGAAGCGATCGTGAACTTTGAATTTTGCATCCAATTCACTCTTTTTGGGGCAATTTCATACTTCAGGACCTATGTGATCTACTTTGGAATGTGCTTTGGACAAATAAATATATCCCATTCATTTAGGTTTGATGAACAAAAGCAGAGAAACTTCACGCTGCACAACTATGGGGTACTGAGCACATATCATGCAAATTCCATAGTTGTCCATACAATATTAACTGAGATCCAGCTCGGACAAGTCCCAATTCACAAAGATGTCAAGAACAAAAGGGCCATAACTCTTGAAATATACGCGAAACGCGGAGAAACTTCACACTGCACAACTACAGGGCACTCACCACATATCCTGCAAATTCCATACTTGTCCATACAATATTAACCGAGATCCAGCCTGGACAAGTCCCAATTCACAAAGACCTGATGAACAAAGGGCCATAACTCTTGAAAATATATGCGAAACGCGAAGAAACTTCACGCTGCACAACTACAGGGCACTGACCACATACCCTGCAAATTTCATAATTGTCCATACAATATTAACCAAGATCCAGCCCGGACAAGTCCCAATTCACGGAGATTTCAGAAACAAAGGGCCATAACTCTTGAAAATATAGGCGGAACGGGGAGAAACTTTACGCTGCACAACTGTGGGGCACTGACCACATGTCATCCAAATTTCATACATGTTCATACAATATTAACCAAGATCCAGCCCGGACAAGTCCCATTCACAGAAATTTCAGAAAAAGGGCCATAACTCTTGAAAATGATACCGGAACTCGGAAAAAACTCTACGCTGCACAACTATGAGCCACTGGCCACATTCCATGCAAGTTTCAATCCTGTCCATCAATTATTAACCGAGATATCGCGCGGACAAGAAATTCGGACGGACAGACGGACAGACGGACGGACAAAGCGTTCGCTATATGCCCCCCTCTAGTTAGAGGGGGCATAACTACACCCTCTGAATACGAGGGTATACGTAATTAAAGATTCATATATTCATTAATTATAGTTTAATCTGTCTATATTTCATTTCATTCTACTCACCACTATTGACAGAGTTATGTCGTGTCAGCATTTCTTTTGTATTTCAACCGATGACATCAATGGGACCACATCCAAATTAATGATAAAAATAAAATTCTCCATTACGCAAAGGCGGTTTGAATATGATTACATTTTTCTGATTATTGATTCAGTGTGTCATTAACATTAACCAATATTTATTCTTGTATTTTAACCGTATGATGTCACGGGGAGTATACAATTAAGGGAGTAGAGGACGTTCATTTTCCTGCTCTTATGGGGCTACAATATGATGATTTGTCATATTTTTCGAAACAGGAAGAATTTTCTAACAAAAGTACCAGTACATCTCAAAATGGGATAAAAATCAACTAAAGACACAACAGAACCATTTATGCGTTTTTCCTGGTGGTTCGGTAGTGTGATAGTACTGACCAAAAAGTTGACATTTTAGATTCAACGGTTGGAGAGTGCTCCCGAGTTTGAAAATTATGCCTCTGAAATCCACTAAAATTCCCTCTTAGTTTCTTTCAACAAAAAACAACAACTTGTAAATGGCTGATAAATGAACCTCCCATAAAATGATCCCTACCCTCAACCCGATTACCTGCCCCCATCCCCTCCTGAAAATAATAGTGGACAGGTTCAGTTTATCTGTTATACCGCTATTTTTTTAAGAAGGCATGGTGTCCTCCTTTTTTTGTGTTACATATTCAACAAAACCAAAATAGGGAAAATGTGATCCCGGGAAGTTTGATTTATTGAACATCAAGCAGGAAAAAATACTAAAATTTAAAAAAGAAAATTCAACCCCTAGAAATGAACTTCCCCTACTGCCTTTGCAAACGAGCACAAATAAATAGTTAATGTGGTGTTACCGAATTTGGCATGGAGGCGGAGAATATTCAGTCCAGTTTCACAATTCAACTGTACCGCATCAGAGGAATAGCAGCTAGGATTGAGCGGACATGAATGTTGAAGGCAATCACCCCCGAGTGATTATCTGCTATTTATGCCTATGACCTGAAATACCTTCCCAATCAGATCATGTTATAGTGCATTGCACAGGAGCTGTACTATTCACAATAAGAACAATGTGATACGATATAAATCACTCCTGAGTGAGAGATCAGGAGTTTCAGTACAGTGTGACTTATCTGCTGGAATTGGCCAATTATAAATGTTGGAAATCCATTACAGCTGAAATAGCTCAAATTACAACACATATAAGGGAAGTGGTGCCGACATACTGACAGAGCCGCATGACTTCACAGTCATGACAGTATAGTCTGGTTAACCTGTTCATACCAAGAATCCAACGATTCGTGGTATGTGTTGTTTCTCAGGTACGCTTTTATTGTACCTGTTCAGGTAGTAACTTGGGTGACATGACCACACGGCCCCTAGCACCGGCATAAGCGGTATCAGATACAAATCTAGAGAACTATGATGGAAATGCTCTGACAACTTGTATATTGGTAATTGGTGGCCTGTGTCGCTGTGACAACTCGTACACTGGCGATTGGTGAGCTGTATCGTCGTGAGATGAGAATGACGACATTTAACACAAAAGACTAGTCTATAGGGCCAAATGTCGCCCCAGCATCAACTTCCCACAATGCCAACATTTTTCAAAGAACAAAAGGTCTGTACAGGGGGCAGACCTCGGGAACAAAACGTCCACCAGCAGAATCTCGGTAAAAATTACAACACATATAAGGAAAGTGGGAAGAGGTGCCGACAAACTGACCGAGCCACATGACTTCACAGTATAGTCTTCTGGTAAACCAATTCTAATGCACATACTGAAAGATACCCGAACACTTCTCAAATTGCTACTTAGCCGAAGCCCATTCAGCCCGGATCCAAGTTAACGAAGCCTTGTGAGTGGAGTCATCGCCAACTCCAATGTGAATGTGGATAATGCGAAATTTGTTGGCAAAGCTATTACAGACTCCATGAATATGAATAACTAGTTAATGGTGGGATAGTTTAGGTGGTTCCAACGACTCATCTTGCTGCTAAATGTTCCAGTAATATTGGAATATTGTTCCAATATGAGCTGTGCAGTCATCCGCCAGCTTTATTTGGAATCGCAGTCATGCTACGAGAGACACAGAATTCAGTATTGGTATATGCAATCTGAACTCCGCTAACAATAACAGCAGATTGCAGAGTGCTAATTGATGAGGTCCAGTGTGTGATGAATGGCGATGCGCTAAGCCATCGAATCCCGGGGCCATGGGATCCCGTTACGCACGGGGACATTTTCTACACTGATTGCCCCCAGAAGGTATGGCAAGCAATTGCCTATTTGGTGGATATGATAATACATCCACGAAAAATAATACATGTACTCACCACGGAAAAACGGCAGGCATCTGTCGGATCAGTTGTAGCATTCACTGATGACATGTCGCACAATATAGAAATCCGCAACAAGGCTAAATACTTTGCTCGTCTGTGATGACACTGATCAACTGATTCTAGTCTGACTTTATTCGTTGACTTTATACTAAGTCTTTTCGTTTTTATGAAATTGTCTCCACAAAACTGCAGAGTAAATTAAGAAATAATTATCTGATGCTGATGGAGTAATTAATGGTACTTTTATGCATACAACGGATGAAGTTTGAAGAAAACAAGGAAAACGCTACTTAGCCTCCCCTGGAAATAAGATGAAGCGTTAGTAGGGGGCTATTTTACCTCACACAAGGTCTGGTAGATAGGGGAAAGGTGGTACGAAACTTTTGTAGGACCGACAATCTAAACTAGAGCGATTTGGGGCATAGGCACTGAGTTGAGAATAAACACAGTATATATATATCTGAACCATAATAATATACAAAAATTAAAACCGAATAAGCAAATAGTTCAACTGGTGTATCTCGCAATAAGTGGCAACTTTCTTTTACTATGTGGTATTTTTTTGTGCTGAATACATGTATGAGCAATTTTGATAAAAGGTGCTCGGTTGTAAAAGCCTTGTCGAAACAATCTCTTGAATACTGTGTTGTGACGTTGACTGAAACCGTCACATGTTTCACGGGATCTAGCAAATGCTACAAGGCGGGTTAGGTCTATAGGTGAATAGGTCATATTCAGGTCGCCCTGTGATGTTAATGCTCAGACATTTATATATTTGACAATGGCGAAATTGTAATTAAATCTCTTGTCGTAGAGTACTTTCAAAAATCGTGCGTAAAATGGAACATATTATGAATATCCCAAGTCATGTTAAACTACATGAAAGTCACGTACGATTGAGAATACGGTTTCATGTCATGGGTTGATATACTCTGTATGAATGCTTCTTTCATTTAATCTATTGTGTACCAGAAGTCCCATTGGATTGACACACTAGATAACCACGAAACATCAGACTGACCTAGGAAAATTGGACGCCCCATAAGGACTAAACATAAAATAACATACACTGTTGGCGGAAAACGAAACTGGCCTACTGACAAGTCACACGATCTCACATGGCAGTATTCCATCTACATCTAAATGCGTGCCAAAAACCAAGAATGGTTCATGTGATGATCTGTGTATAAACCACGCTTTCATTGTGAGTGTTCATGCGGACCCACTGAATGATATGATCACCCGGCCTGAGCACCAGTTTGAGCGGTATTAGATAAAAATATTCAAGATCGAGGACGTATTAGCCCTATTAAGTCATCTGAAGGAAAGTGATGAAGTATGTGACCGCAACATTGAAGACATGGTCCAATGCAGGTTCTTTTCTACTATCACAAAGAACTACAATTACAATGGGTTGTACAGAGGGAAAGCTTCAGAAAAAATGAGTCTACAGTACTCGCTGATTGGCTGAACCTCACCAAGAGCGAGGTCGTTGAACCAGTCCGCCATATTGTCAGAAGTATCCTTCCCCAAGCAGAACAGGTACTGAGAAACCTCAATTCGCAAGAAGTTCTAGCCAATCTCCAGAGTAAATTCGTCACAGTCCCAGCAGACAAAGCTCCAGACAAAGCTTCAAATAATATTCGAATGTAAATATTACTATTACCATTATTATTGAGTGTAAACGTATTATCATCCAATACCTTTACTTACTCACAAACTGCATGACGTTTCTCATGAAAAGAGGTATTGTTTTCGACATACCAAAATGCATAAATCACTATACAAAGCTAGATTCTTAGCTGGTTCTAGAAGCTGCACCACCAAGCTTCTTTCAATCATGTTGACGAGCGCCCTTCAGGAAGTAAAAGCATTTTGAGAAAGGTATTGTGCCACTATTTCTAAAAACTCTGGCGTTGAATGTATGTGAATATTGAAAAACTCAAAATGTCCCACGAAAGAACTTGATGCTAAAGGTCACATACCGTACAGACATTTATCCACATAGGACACTCTCTATACTACAATCCCTCATCAGAACCTTATTGACCATTTAAGTTCATTATTGGGTATCTGTGTTCAAGAAAACTGATCGTAGATACATTAAAGTCGGAAGCCATAAAGCATTCTTTAGCTCTATTACATACAAGAGATATCATTCATGGGATGAGCTGTTTGAATTTCTCATTAATAATATCCATGTGAAATCTGGCAACACAATATATCAACAGCATATAGGTATTTCAGTGGGTACTAATTGTCCACTCCTGTTGGCTGACTTATATCTGTTCTCTTATGAATAGGACTATACGCAAGCGCTCTCAAAAAGCGATCCATTCACTCGTCCGTTCCTTCTCATTCACAAAACGCTATATAGGCGATCGTCTTGCCGTGGATAATCGCTATATAAATGACGCAGTGAAAGATATATATTCACCTTCACTGGATTTAAAGGAAACTACAGATAGCCCTACAGGCACATCATATTTAGATCTAAGTCTCTATAATAATAAAGCGAGTCTTCTCTCTCATCAACTTTATGACAAAAGAGATGATTACAATTTCGACATCGTAAACTATCCCTTTCTGGATAGTAATATTCCAGTGTGACCTGCATATGGCTTATACATATCTCGCCTAGTAGCATTTGCTAGATCCTGTGTTAAATGTGACGATATTAATCAACGCCACAAAACATTGTTGCAGAAACTTATAGAACATGGCTATACTATCAAGCGCCTCCACTCAAAGTTTATCAAATTTGGCGATACATATCGCATGCTGATAGCAAAATACGAGCGTAGCGTGCAAGATCTATGGCGTTACGTTTGGCAACTTGTGCCTAATTCCGCTTAATCCAGGGCTAGGGGCCGCATGAATCCATGTGCTTCAAGATCTGCATGGTGCTCATATGAACAGTCACAATCAAAGCGTGACTGAGATACATCATTCTTTAGATGACGACTAAACAACGAATATTATGGATTAAGAATACTGACCAGCGATACGGATGGGATATTTTTAGAACATCATGATGTTTTGCAGGCATAATTGAAAACTGTTGACCGCTTCTCTTATGCAGGAAACTAGCCTATGTTTATGTATATATAATTGTCTTTTTGAATTTGGTGCTAATACTGTTATATGGACTATGGAAAAGATATTTGGATTATGGACGCGGACATTCTTTAATGGACGACGGCTGAATTATGAACGACGGACCAGACGCTTGCAATCAGGGACTAATTGTCCACCAGCAGAATTTCGCCATTTACAGATAACAATTAAACGAAGCGGTCAGCGCCCAGTCCAAGAAGGTATGCAACAGAAAAATATCAGGCAACAGGTCTACAACGAAACCTACATTTTGGGTTGTATTATTACCTGCTAAACAGAAATGACAATGCTGCTTGCTAATATCTAAACAATTCCCTATCACTGCGCACTTGTGCGAGCTACAGACATGTGAGACATAATATATATATATCATATTATGAATTTTAACTGATAACAAAAACACCACTGTACAGTATCACACCTGTTTCTTCTTCCTTCGATTGCTCCTTTAACACGGTATTTTCTCTCCGTAGTTGCACGACAGTTTCCCACATTTTGTCAGCTGCTTTTTCCAGCTCAGATGCTCTTGTTCGTAGGCGTGAATTCTCCATAATCAAATCAATCCCTTCTTTGGTAGGATTGTTGGTTCTGTCGTTAACTGGAATATAATTAAAGAAGGACAGAAATGTACAGTTGTATATGCAAATTTAGGCAGATTATATAAAACATACTTTTCGGCTTTTTTAAACGAATATAACTTCTCAATTTTGGCTTTTGTTGCACACAGGTATACCGACGTCCAGTAGCATGTGTCATAGACAAAGACTGAAATTCTTTCACATCGCATTGTAGCATATTATCAAAGACATTTTCCAGCTGAACATCGTATAAAATACGGTATTACAAACAAATTTACACCATTCACCTTACCTTACCCAATCCCAGATAAATATATATTTGGTTAGACGGTAAAATTCCATGGCTATTAAACGATTCCATAACCTTACAGCTTCAATGCCCATTAATGCTTTTAATGGGGGCCAACCCATATCACCATCATATGCATAAAGTGGAGTAAGTTTGTGCACGCCAAGAAAATATATCTGTGCCGTATTAACAATAGCGTTACAACACTGCATAGTATTTTTTTCAATACCCCATACACCAACCCCATAATTCAAAATTGGTGAAACTCCTTTGTTAAATAAAGTCGTATATATTCGACAGAGAAGACTGGGTACATTTTTACATTTACTTATCACTGAGCCAACTGCTCTACCTGCTGATTCGGATAACGTTTTAGCAGCGCGATCGAAATTTAAATATTCATTTACGGCAACATCGAGACACTTATGGCTTTCTACATTATCAATACTCGTATCACCTATATATATCCTTCGCTGAGTCCGTCTATATAGTGTTTGGTGATTGAGAAGGAACGGGCTTTAAAATTATCGGTTTGAAAAGCTTCTTTATGTAGGCTTACTCAAACGCGAACAGATATAGGTCAGTCAAAAGGGGTGCACAATTAGTACCCATTGGAATGCTGTTGTTATATTGTGTCGCCAAATTTCACATATATATTAATAATGAGATATTCCAGCAACTCTATAAAAAAGAAACATTCCATGAATAATATCCCTTGTATGTAGTAGGGCTAAAGACTGCTTGTTCGCTCTGACATCACTATATCGGCGACCAGTCTCTTGAACACATAATAATATTGATGAACTAAGACGGTCAATAATATCATGAAGCAGGATTGCGATATAGAGAGTCGAGAACACCAAGGTGGATATATGTCTGTACAGTATGTGTACTTTCGAATCCAATTCTTCCATAAGACATTTTGAGTGTTTCAATATCCACAAATGGCAGTGCGACTAAACGTTACAAGACCTACGAAGTAGGGTTTGATATGATTTAAATGTGTACCTTGACCTAATACTGACCATTAACCATTTTTATGATAATAGCAGGCACTGAGGGCTATTTCTAGGTTTCTAGGTCACCTAATTATGTCAGAAATTGAGTCAGAAAGTAGGTCACATTGACCTTGACCCAATTAGCTTAGGTAACACTGACAATGATTTAATTAAGCACATTTCCATGGTCTTAGGAGTCATTAGGACATGTTTTGCCAATTTCGAGGTTTATAGGTCACCTAAGTAGGTAAAATTTTCCTCAAAAGTAGGTCAGCTCAGAACTTGCTGGTAACAGTTCCCAAATGCACGTTCATGCTAAATAATTAGGGTTCTAATATAATCGGTTCTCCTTATTTTGTCGGAGAAAGAATTCGGATGGACGGACTCACTCACTCATTACCGGACAATTTGCAAATGACATTGTACTTTACATTCGACACTAGAGTTTGCAGAAATAGTGGTGCAATACCTTTCCCTTTTGAAAAGAACTTGGTGCACCTTCTGGAACCAGCTATGAATCAAGCTTGGTATGGTGTTTTACGCGTTTTTAGAAGTCCATGGGCCTTATTCAAAAGAGCCACGTAAGTTTTGTGCCTCTCAGTCATCAACCTTGAGAAAAATTTGCGAGAAAACCACACTCCAGTGTCTCTTAAAGTTGCGTGCTTCTTAGAAATGAAGATTGTTCATGATTATTTTGATTAGAATGGTAGAATGAAAATTATTAATCTCGAGACAATGAGTTATATGATAATATGATAATTTCTTGTCGTATATATGGAAAGAAAACTATAAAAAGTAAAGGAGAAAATGATCAACAGTCCATTTTAGGTACCCGAATGGTCCGACATTTCGAATACACCCATGCTTCTTCCACAATAATGTACAATTTACTATCAGGATGATATTGGTGGCAGGACATATAGAACCGTCAGCACAATAGATTTGGTGTTCTAATTTCGAAGACGTAATACTCGATTCGGTTTGTGAAAAATATTATGCGATAGGTTTGGTACAGAAAACTGCAGTACAAAATAGTCATTTATATATATATATATATATATATGGAGATATATATATATTTATTAGTTTACAGGTAATAACACGAGCAAACAGTCCTCGCAAGCGATGTCGCATGGTGTTAAGAAGGGGTTAGGGGAGGCACGAATCTCCCCCTTATCTTGATGTTACTGGTTCTCTCGAGGTGTTCGTGAATAGCAGCTTTTTCCTACGACGATGTAAGGTGTGGGTTACGTGTCTCTTAGGCCTTAACGAGCCCTTTGTGAATAAGGTCCCTGTACACTTTGGTCATGGTTGAAGTACTTCGTTCCTTGAGATTGTTAAATAAATCTTCCAGAGTGAAGGTACTTTTGGGGTAAGTTGACGTTTTCGATGATGGTGTGCTTATAATCAATTCCTTAATCAGCACACGGTAATAGTGATATTTACATATGAATATTATATTATTTGGAGCTTTGTCTGCGGGATTACAAATTTACCCCGGAGATTTGGTATTTGTCAGTATTTGTTTTGCTTGCGGAAAGTTACTACTGTCAATATGCCGGATTGTCTCGACTACCTTGGTCCAGTCAATCAACGATTATTGTATGTTCAATGTATTCAATAACGTATCGTTCCAGTGCGGCCAGAACTGTCTCCTGGTCGGTCTTTAGATATATCCTTCTCGGCTCTTTATATTGTGGCCCGTAATGAGGACTGTTTCTATATTTTAGTTACTCACTATGTCAAGAAAACCAGTCACAATTCATTTGCATGATGTAAAGTTCGTAGGTTCACAATAACAACTTAAGTCTCCTGACGTGTATAAATTCCAGTCAAAACCATTGACAGTGAAGTAATTGATTTTTGCTATAGAGTGTGTATACTTATATGACATGCCAGAGGGCTCTGTGAACTTAATGTCGACTTCCAGGTAAAAGTTCGATTTTCGCTGCCGAAGTCCCAGCTATATTGTCAGCTTTAGAAGGTATTGGGTCTACTATAGAAGGAAAATATGTCATATTCTCAGATTCACTGTCATGCCCAAGCGATTGAGAGTAGAAATTCAACTCATCTCACCATCTTGAATATTCTACAATTATATGACCGTTGCTTTCATCAACAGATTGATGTTGTGTTTTGCTGGTTGCCTAGCCATGTTGGCATCAAAGGAAATAATAAAGCTGATGAAATGGCAAATGCAGCCTTAGATAATGAGGTTCATCCTGTTGGAATCCCATACAGCGATTTCAGTCCCTCTATCTGTGCTTATGTAAGAAAGCTGTTTCCGTCTTTATGGGATGCTGTAGATAATAAACTGCATGAGTTTCAGAAAAACTGTAGGATATACTCATCTCAGCAGCGAGATTCGTTTCGACCAAGCCATAATCAGGCGATGTAGAATCGGCCATACACAATTAACTCACGAGCATTTACTAATAAAGAAACTAGTTCCAAGATATATTCCATGCACGAAGATCTCACAGTGAAACATATCCTGGTCGACTGTATAGATTTTAAGCTTATAAGAGATTCTTTTCATCAAGCAGCTACTTTAGAAGATTTATTTAGTCAGGTAAAAGAAGACTGTTTCTTTGATAATTTGAGAGAAATCGGTTTGTTGTATAAATTTTAATGTATGTACAAGTTTATGATGTGCTGTGTTGATTCCTTCTGGATTGCTGGGTTATTCATTTGTTTCAGTTGGAATACTTCGAATTTTGCTTGATCGTTGTTATATTACAAGCGTCTAGTCCGTCATTCATAATCCAGCCGTCGTCCATTAGAGAATATCCGCGTCCATAATCCAAAGATCTATTCCATTTCCCATATAACAGTATTAGCACCAAAAAATAAAAAGACAATCATAGTATACAAAAACATAGGCTTATTTCCTGCAAGAGAGAAGCGGTCAACAGTTTTCAATGATGCCGGCAAGACAACATGATTTTCCAAAAATATAAAATCCGTATCGCTGATCAGTATTCTTAATCCATAATATTCGTTGTAAAATCGTCATCTAAAGAATGATGTATCTCAGTCACGTTTTGATTGTGTCTGTTCATATGAGTACCATGAGGTTCTTGAAGTACATGGGTTCATACGGCCCCTAGCCCCGGGTTAAGCGGAATTAGACACAAGTTACGAAACGTAGCGCCATGGATCTTGCACGCTACGTTCGTATTTTGTTATCAGCATGCGATATGTATCGCCAAATTTGAGAAACTTTGAGTGTAGGCGCTTGGTAGAATAGCCCTGTTTTTTAAGTTTCTGCACCAGTGTTTTGTGACGTTGATTAAAATCGTCACATTTAACACAGGATCTAGCAAATGCTACTAAGCGAGATATGTATACGCCATATGCAGGTCCCACTGGAATATTACTGTCCAGAAAGGGATAGTTTACGATGTCTAAATTGTAATCATCTCTTTTGTCATAAAGTCGACGAGAGAGAATGTCCGCTTCATTTTTATAGAGATATAGATCTAAATATGATGTGCCTGTAGGGCTATCTGTAGTTTCCTTCAAATCCAGTGATGGTGGATATATATCCCTCACTGCCTCATTTATATAGCGGTTATCCACAGCGAGAAGATCGTCTATATAGCGTTTGGTGAATGTGAAGGAACGGGCTGAAATATTGCTGAACGCGACGTTAAACCGTAATTCTCTATATCTCTCTATAAGAAATCTAGCTAATCAGTAACTTTTACCGAGGCATATCGAAAACGAGATGAATAAGTTTCAACAAATTGCTATCATTCATCTTCTCTTCAGCAGTTTTAGACATTCCCTTCTTAACATTATAACTAATATTTTTCCAATCTAATCTTGAATCAGTTAATGATATAATACAATCGTGCTAATATGAGTAATATTCAAATCAACGTATGTTCACATGATAAGGCTGTGGCATTTGGTACATTATGTTGAGTTCAAGCTGAAGGTACTTACATTTGGTAATGTGTCCATTTATTTCCATGTAGTCAATGTTGAGTTTCAGCAATTTGTCCTGGTGTTTTTCGGCAAAATTGAGAAGGACATCTACACAAACTTCTGGTATCATCACAGTAATCACCCAGCTGTTGGAGGGCTCTATACCTGCGATGACCACAAATTCCGGCGGCACACACAACCATTTTGCCACATTGGTACGCAGACTTTCAAGCTCTGTGTTGTCAAGAGATTTAGTCCCGCCGATATGGAATTTGACGTACTTGAAACCATTTTCTAAAATCGGATGCAAAGTTTATGCTCTAATAAAACTCATCTTCATTTCGGAAAGTTCAGTTACTTTCGCTTCATTCATTTTGAACATTCGTGATATTGTTGCATTGTCCTGAGGGGGATGAAAAGGACTTACCAAGAACACGAACACGAATATTTCCCTCTTGCCACTCTGGAAAAATTCTAAAACTTGTAACATTACTTCGGATCAAGGATTCTTTATACTCAAACTATCTACTTCTTAAAAAGCTCTACCAGAAAATGTGAACAAAATCCAAGATGACCGATATGATGAAGTCACAGTGATTTCATTTTCAAAATAGACATTTTCTGGTCGATTTTTCGAATTTGTTTTTTATGTTTTTTCTATTTTATAAGTATTTAAACTACTACATGAATGCATCTTTAGTTTTGGCCGCTATTTTGAATTTTTCACCGTAGATAAACACAAATGCATGGAGAGTCTTTCTAACCTTTAGGATATGTCTCATAGTTGTAAGAATCAAGTATTGTCAACACGACTGGATTGTAGTGTTAAGCAAGTTTAAATGGCAAATAAGTTAAAAAAAAAATCCTCCATATCTGGCTGGTAGTTCGGTCACACACAGGAGGACTTTTGTGCTTCAAAATGTCAAAATAACTGAAATATATTTCATATTATCCAGTTACATATCAAGGTGGGGAAGAGAAATTCATACACGTTGAGAAGCAGTATTCCTATTCACGGTAGTGTCCAAGCTGGTGAAATAACAACATGTGGCACGCGCTGCTTATGGGCAGATATGTATGTGGGTTAAAATTGCGCTGATTGAAATTCCGTTGTTTAATGTTGTTTAAGGCAAATGAATAAGAATCTCTCGGTTTCACCAATGTAAGTGTCTTACGACCAGGGAAAATAAACCTATAACCAAAATAATGTTTGTACATAAAAGATACAGGGTGTTTGTTGTTACGAAAACAGTTGTTTTTGTTTTGTGGTTTGCCTTTTAACAATTACTTAGCAGTTCAGTAATTTTACCTATACACTTCCTCGCTATGCACTCACATTGTTTGCCAACATACTGCAGATTCAGCCAGATTTTCGCTTTCCAAGGGCGGATCTAGCGAATGTTCATAAAGGGGACGACTATCACAGGCGAGGGTCAAGGACCGTCTATCTGTCTGTTTATGAGCCTTTTTGAAATATAATTGGAAAATTCAATATGGCGGACATATGGAATAATCCGAATATCGTTCAACTAAATGTAATTCGTCAAATTGAAAGGAATCATTTTTAGATTTAAGCAGATATTTCCTGGAAATGGATTGTTTATCACTATAACTCGTGATCTTAGGTCAATTGTTGAGTCTTTCCATAATCCTCGACAGACAACCTAATGGTTACTATGCTTACCTACACTACATATAAATTATTCAGCCTGGATACTCATTCATAACAAGTAGAACTGTGGCTATAAATTTATAACAGATTTTAGTCATTTTGGAACTCATATTTGACCCCAAATGTCCTTAACCCTACCTGGCCCTGGGGAGGGGGGGGGGGGGCGGAAAGTGCACCCCAGTGAACTTTTCTTTGCTGCTCCAAAACCACAAAACCGAGGAGGCTGAAACTTAGTAACTTTAAAGCTTATCTTATTGGCGTCATTTTGAGCCTAATTTCATATACCCCCGAGCAGAGTAACATGGGTAAATTCAAAATTGCGGCCATGTGGTATCCGCGATAGTCGTGTTTTTCAATCTTTTCGCTCCATTTCTTCACATTTTCCTTGCCTGAAAGGCATTGAATGTATTTTATTCATGCAAATCTAATTATTCTATATTTTATTTGATTTATTTTTGAGAGAAAAATCGGGAAAATGAAAATTTCGAAAAAATCGACCCCAAAAAGGCCGAAAAATGGCTTCCGAGAAGACGACGTCACTGTGACGTCATCATCGCGGCCATATTGGATTTATTTTGCATTTCACGGTAGAGCTTGAACCCAAGATACTGTGTGGGAAGTTTCAGCGCTCTAGCCTTAGTGGTAGAGAAAATATATAGGGGGTGGGGGCACTTTCCGCCCCTCCCCCCAGGCTGCGAACACCCCAAATCGCCCAGCCCAGATAGGGTTAAAATCAGAGGGATATCCCCTCCTATCTTGGTCCCTACCACACAAAGAACAAATTTAGCATGGATAACAAAAAATGCCACTAAAACTTTTTTGAAGCGCGTTGTATGTCATTGGTCTGTCGCCTACTATCTTTGGGACGAGCCTGAGCTAATAAAATGATGATGATGATGACAAAACATTGACAGTGAAAACTCTGCATACTGCATAGCTTATCATTGCTGGTCCATTATCAGCTTATTTGTATAACCATCCGAGCGGAAAATCATGGGTAAATTCAAAATATTTTGTGACTCAAAACGTTGCGTTTAGTCATTTTTCTTCAACATTGCTGCTTTGTGCTCCTAAAAGCGCCCACAATTATTTTACTTCATACTAGATAATTATTTCCATTTTTGTTTTGCTGGGAAAATCTTATAAATATAAAAATTGAAAAATCTAACTTAAAAATTGAACAGAAGGCGAATTTTTAGAAAATTTTGTAGACGGTCATCTTGAATAGTTTTACACTTTGCGAAGGGCTTGACCCCCATGTTAAACTGTACGTGCTGGAGTCTCTTTATATAATTCAAAGAAAACTGCCTTTTCTTTTATCTTTGAAATTTGTATGTATTTTCATATAATTTTCGAAATTTATTTCACTGTGATGTATTTATTATTAACCCTACCTGGCCTGGGGGAGGAAAGTGCCCCCTAGTAAACTTTTCTCTGCTGCCCGAAACGACAAAATCAGAAGAGGCTGAAACTTGGTGACTTTTAAGCTTATCTTATTGGGGTCATTTTGAGCCTATTTTCAATAACCCCCGAGCAAATTCAAAATGGCGGCCATGTGGTATCCGCGAAAGTCGTGTTTTTCACTCTTTTCGCTCCATTTCTTCACATTTTCCTTGCCTAAAAGGCCTTAAAAGTATTTTATTTATGCAAAACTAATGATTTTCTATTTTATTAGATTTTTTTCGAGAGAAAAATCTGAAAAATGAAAATTTCGAAAAATCGACCTCAAAAAGGCCGAAAAATGGCTTCCGAGAAGATTACGTCACTGTGACGTCATCATGGCGGCCATCTTGAATTTTTTTGCATTTTCCGGTAGAGCTTGAACCCAAGATATTGTGTGGTAAGTTTCAGCGCTCTAGCCTTAGTGGTAGAGAAAATATATAGGAGGGGCACTTTCCGCCCCCCCCCCCCCAGGCTGCGATACACCCTAAATCGCCCAGGCCAGATAGGGTTAAACATTTACTCGAGTGTGTTATATTTTTAGAAGGGCCATCGGGACTTTTTTAAAGCATATTTTCACGGTTTGGCCAGCCATCTAATATAATTTTGAATAGCTTCATCATAGGCCGGTTTAGGCGTCATCTATCAGTCCATAACTAATTTGAATAAAACTCAATAATCCAAATAAAAGTACTGATCCACCATGTCCACATTCTTTGCTTGGAAAGGATTTTGGTGTATCCCAAAATCTAAAGGATACCAATTCCCGAATTAGAAAATTTCTTGCCAATAGATCTACTGGTATATAAGTCTTGGAATCGGGTATTATCTCTAGAGACTGGTTTTAACAGCATGTTATACGGAATTGTGGATAAGTATGGTGACATTACATAAAACAATTACCGAGTTATCAATTAGATCTAAATAAGCATGTCGGATAAAAGCTAAAAAATAAACATAAATATTTGAGTCCATTGGGCATCGCAGCAAAATATATTGCCTCCGAAATTAACTCTTATGTTTATTATCAGTAAACGTTTATTAAAAATAACAATCTTGAAAAGTTTTTTTGAGAATATCCACTTCGTGCAACAGACTTTCCCCAATATAATATATCTACACTACATAGTACAACTGAGAAATTTATATCATGTTCTCCATTCATTCTTTTTTGGACCTGTCTAGGCCTGGGAGGGTCATTTCGTCCACCCCCCATTCCAATTTTTTTCTTACCCCTTGAGATAGAGGCTGAAATTTACCACACCATACCCTTGGGTCAAGCTCAGCAAGAAAATGTAAAAAAAAAAAAATCAAAGATGGCCGCTTTGATTACATCACAGTGACGTTATCTACAAAACAGATATTTTGGAGTCGATTTTTTGAATTTATTATTTATGTGTTTTCTTTGCGAACACTGCATGATGAATTGGTAAGTAATAGTCTGAAGTGAAACACAATTTTGCCCAATTTTCCTCGAAGAAAAGCAGGAATGTAACAAAAAATTGACGAAAACATTACTGGTACCCATATGGCCGTCATCTTGAATTTACCCATGATCCTCTACTCGTGGAGTTATTGCAAATAGGCTCAAAATATGATAAACCAAAACAAAGTCGCGGAGGCTTTAATTTTTTTGCCGTCTCTGAGATAGGGGAGGAAAATTTGGTTGGCGTCCATAGTGGACTCTCCCGGCCTGGTAGTGTGTTGGAACCTGTCCTGAGAGGGGCCATTTCGCTCATCTCTAAATATTTGTCTTACTCCTTGAGCTAGAAGGTTGAAACTTACCCCACAATACCCTTGGGTCAAGATCTGCCAGCGAATGTATAATGACCGCTTTGATGACGTCACAGTCATTTTCAAAAAAGACATTTTTTGGTCGATTTGTCGGTCAGAATTTTCGATTTTTCATCTAAGCAATTTCTTCGAAAAATCTGCATGATAAACTATAATAAATAATAATCTGATGAGAAATAAAGTAGTATTTACCAACTTTTCCTCGCAGAAAACAGTGATTTTGAAGGCAAATGACGAAAACATCACTTTTTAGACACCCCCACATGGCCGCCATTTTGAATTTACCCAATATCCTCTGCTCAGGGATTATGCAAATAGGCTCAAAATGACCCCAATATGATAAGCGACAAAGTCACGGATTGTCAGCCCTCCACGTTTTGCCTTTTCGGAAATAGGCTGGAAAGTTTAGTAGGGTGGCCCCCCGGCCTGGTACGGTTAGCACACTTTGCTTTCCATTTAGCCCTATCTAATTTATGTAATTTCTTGACATAGACTTTATATCTTCCCGAAACCGCCCTCTAAACTTGGGTCACCAACCATCCTGCATCCCTTCCTTCACCAAACCATATTCGCTTTCTCAAAATATTTTGGACATATGAGAAATGGTAAATATTTTTGCTCATCTTTGAAAATTGGTTATTATATTTCCAGAATATTTCAAGCCTGTCCTCATAATCAATTTATATCACCAATGTTCGTTTATTGGAATTTCCAATCGTTATTACATGCTGTTCTTATGGAATGCTGCAGTTGGTTAAAATATAATTTGATATAGTTAGTGTCACAGGCATGTATGGGGAAGTATTCAACTCAATTTCATAATTGACCTTATTTCCATCAAATAATCAAGTTTCTCCATGAGATTAGCATCAACATCGACATGTCAGTGTTTATTAAGTTTTTGTACACTGAGTTGTTGATGCTCAGTGATCATGGTCTTTGATATTTTGACATCAATCTTGTTACCCGGCACATTGCTTCCCACTGATGTATTCGCTGAAGAAAGGTGATTTTCAGACGTCGCTGAACTTATTTTCTTATTCCCTATTCCCGTTTCGATATTCTAAATCGCGCTATGTGAAAGTAGTAACCTTCGTGAAAATAAATATATTTCGACAACCATTAGGATTTTCCTAACACGAATGGGACCATGTTTTCTCCAATAAATTTTCTTCGCTGTGGATATAAATTTTACAACAATACTTCAAAATGTGTGCTATTAACAACATTTCTAAAGTGCCGTAATAAAACCTGTGTACATTCCACAGGATTTTGCTAGCCACTTTCAGAGTGATCTATATATCTTCCTAATACATTTATCTATCTTTGTGGCCCATTTTTGGGCGTTTAAAGTGGAGATGCCATAACCTCCGAGACAGCGCTAAATGGGTATTATCTGGGTTTGGTCAATTTACACCTACTGTGTTTGTTGCTCCTGATCACCCAGAAATCTTATTTGCGCCACTTTTCGAGTGGTTTAGGTATCTTCCTAATACATTTATCTATCTATGTGAGTCATTTTTGGGTGTTTAAAGTGGAGAGGCCATACCCTCCGAGACAGCGCTAAATGGGTATTATCTGGGTATGGTCAATTTACACCGACTGTGTTTGTTGCTCCCGATCACCCAGAAATCTTATTTGCGCCACCTTTGGAGTGGTCTAGATATCTTTCTAATACATTTATCTATCTTGGTGATCCATTTTTGTGTGTTTAAAGTGGAGATGCCATACCCTCCGAGGCAGCGCTAAATGGGTATTATCTAGGTATGGTCAATTTACACCTACTGTGTTTGTTGCACCCGATCACCCGGAAATCTTATTTGCGCCACTTCTAGAGTGGTTTGGGTATCTTTCTAATACATTTATGTATCTTTGTGACCCATTTTTGGGCGTTTAAAGTGGAGAGGCCATACCCTCCGAGACACAGCTAAATGGGTATTATCTGGGAATGGTCAATTTACACCTACTGTGTTTGTTGCTCCCGTTCACCCAAAAATCTTATTTGCGCCACTTTTGGAGTGGTCTAGATATCTTTCTAATGCATTTATCTATCTTTCTGTCCCATTTTTGGATGTTTAAAGTGGAGATGTGATACCCTCCGAGACAGCGTTAAATGGGTATTATCTGGGTATGGTCAATCTACACCACTGAATTTGTTGCTCCCGATCACCCAGAAAACGAATTTGCGCCAATTTTAAAGTGGTCTAGATATCTTGCTAATGCATTTATCTATCTTTCTGACCCATTTTTGGGCGTTTAAAGTGGAGATGCCATACCCTCCGAGACAGCGCTAAATGGGTATTATCTGGGTATGGCCAATCTACACCACTGAATTTGTTGCTCCCGATCACCCAGAAAACGAATTTGCGCCAATTTTAAAGTGGTCTAGATATCTTACTAATGCATTTATCTATCTTTCTGACCCATTTTTGGGCGTTTAAAGTGGAGATGCCATACCCTCCGAGACAGCGCTAAATGGGTAGAATCTGGGTATGGTCAATTTACACCTACTGTGTTTGTTGCTCCCGATCACACAAAGATCTTATTTGCGCCACTTTTATAGCGGTCTAGATATCTCCCTAATACATTTATCTATCTTTGTGACTCCTTTTTGGGCGTTTAAAGTGGAGATGCCATACCCCCCGAGACAGCGATAAATGGGCATTATCTGGGTATGGTCAATTTACACCACTGTATTTGTTGCTCCAGATCACCCAGAAATCAAACTTGCGCCACTTTTAAAGTGGTCTAGATATCTTGCTAATGCATTTATCTATCTTTCTGACCCATTTTTGGGCGTTTAAAGTGGAGATGCCATACCCTCCGAGACAGCGCTAAATGGGTAGAATCTGGGTATGGTCAATTTACACCTACTGTGTTTGTTGCTCCCGATCACACAAAGATCTTATTTGCGCCACTTTTATAGCGGTCTAGATATCTTCCTAATACATTTATCTATCTTTGTGACTCCTTTTTGGGCGTTTAAAGTGGAGATGCCATAACCTCCGAGACAGCGCTAAATGGGCATTATCTGGGTATGGTCAATTTACACCACTGTATTTGTTGCTCCAGATCACCCAGAAATCAAACTTGCGCCACTTTTAAAGTGGTCTAGATATCTTGCTAATGCATTTATCTATCTTTCTGACCCATTTTTGGGCGTTTAAAGTGGAGATGCCATACCCTCCGAGACAGCGCTAAATGGGTAGTATCTGGGTATGGTCAATTTACACCTACTGTGTTTGTTGCTTCCGATCACACAAAAATCTTATTTGCACCACTTTCAGAGTGATCTAGATATCTTTCTAATACAGTTATCTATCTTTGTGATCCATTTTTTTGTGTTTAAAGTGGAGATGCCATACCCTCCTAGGCAGCGTTAAATGGATATTATCTGGGTATGGTCAATTTACCCCTACTGTGTTTGTTGCACCCGATCACCCGGAAATCTTACTTGCGCCACTTCTAGAGTGGTTTGGGTATCTTTCTAATACATTTATCTATCTTTGTGACCCATTTTTGGGCGTTTAAAGTGGAGATGGCATAACCTCCGAGACAGCGGTAAATGGGTAGCATCTGGGTATGGTCAATTTACACCTACTGTGTTTGTTGCTCCCGCTCACCCAAAAATCTTATTTGTGCCACTTTTGGAGTGGTCTAGATATCTTTCTAATGCATTTATCTATCTTTCTGAGCCATTTTTGGATGTTTAAAGTGGAGATGTCATACCCTCCGAGACAGCGCTAAATGGGTATTATCTGGGTATGGTCAATGTACACCACTGAATTAGTTGCTCCAGATCACCCAGAAATCGAATTTGCGCCAATTTTAAAGTGGTCTAGATATCTTGCTAATACATTTATCTATCTTTCTGACCCGTATTTGGGTGTTTAAAGTGGAGATGTCATACCCTCCGAAACAGCGCTAAATGGGTATTATCTAGGTATGGTCAATTTACACCACTGTATTTGTTGCTCCAGATCACCCAGAAATCGAATTTGCGCAACTTTTAAAGTGGTCTAGATATCTTGCTAATACATCTATCTATCTTTCTGACTCATTTTTGGGCGTTTAAAGTGGAGATGCCATAACCTCCGAGACAGCGGTAAATGGGTAGCATCTGGGTATGGTCAATTTACACCTACTGTGTTTGTTACTCCCGATCACACAAACATCTTATTTACGCTACTTTTAGAACGGTGTAGATATCTTCCTAATACATTTATCTATCTTTGTGACCCATTTTTGGGCGTTTAAAGTGGAGATGCTATACCCTCCGAGACAGCGCCAAATGGGTATTATCTGGGTTTCGTCAATTTGCACTTACTGTGTTTGTTGCTCCCGGTCACCCATAAATCTTATTTGCGCCACTTTTAGAGTGGTCTAGATACCTTTCTAATACATTTATCTATCTTTGTCATCCATTTTTGGGTGTTTAAAGTGGAGATGGCATACCCTCCGAGGCAGCGCTAAAAGGGAATTATCTGGGTATGGTCAATTTGCACTTACTGTGTTTGTTGCTCCCGGTCACCCATAAATCTTATCTGCGCCACTTCTACAGTGGTTTAGGTATCTTCCTAATACATTTATCTATATTTGTGACCCATTTTTGGGCGTTTAAAGTGGAGAGGCCATACCCTCCGAGACAGCGCTAAATGGGTATTATCTGGGTATGGTCAATTTACACCTACTGTGTTTGTTGCTCCCGTTCACCCAGGAATCTTATTTGCGCCACTTTTAGAATGATCTAGGTATCTTTCTAATACATTTATCTATCTTTTTGACCCATTTTTGGACGTTTAAAGTGAAGATGCCATACCCTACGAGACAGCGCTAAATGGGTATTATCTGGGTTTGGTCAATTAACACCTACTTTGTTTGTTGCTCCCCATCACCCAGAAATCTTATTTTCGTCACTTTAAGAGTGGTCTAGATATCTTCCTAATACATTAATCTATCTTTGACACCCATTTTTGGGCGTTTACAGTGGAGAGGCCATACCCGCCGAGCCAGCGCTAAATGGGTATTATCTGGGTATGGTCAATTTACACCTACTGAGTTTGTTGCTCCCGATCGCCCAGAAGTCTTATTTGGGCGACTTATAGAGTGGTCTAGATACCTTCCTAATATATCTACCTATCCTTGTGACCCATTTTTGGGCGTTTAAAGTGGAGATTCCATACCCTCCGAGACAGCGCTAAATGGGTATTATCTGGGTTTGGTCAATTTACACATACTGTGTTTGTTGCTCGCCCTCACCCAGAAATCTTATTTGCGCCACTTTTAGAGTGGTCTAGATATCTTTCTAATACATTTATCTATCTTTGTGACCCATTATTGGGCATTTAAAGTGGAGAGGCCATACACTCCGAGACAGCGCTAAATGGGTATTATCTGGGTATGCTAAATTTGCACCTACTGTATTTGTTGCTCCCCATCACCCAGAAGTCTGACTTGCGTCACTTTTAGAGTGGTCTAAATATCTTTCTAATACATTTATCTATCTTTGTGATCCACTTTGGGCGTTTACAGTGGATGTGCCATACCCTCCGAGACAGCGCTAAATGGGTATAATCTAGGTATGGTCAATTTACGCCTACTGTGTTTGTTGCTCCCGATCACTCAGAAATCTTCTTCGCGCCACTTTTAGAGTGGTCTAGATATCTTCCTAATACATTTATCTATCTTTGTCACCCATTTTTGGGCGTTTAAAGTGGAGAGGCCATACCCTCCGAGACAGCGCTAAATGGGTATTATCTGGATTTGGTCAATTTCCACCTACTGTGTTTGCTGCTCCAATCAAGCAGAAATCTTATTTCGCCACTTTTAGGTTGGTTTAGATATCTTCCTGATACATTTATCTATCTTTGTAACCCATTTTTGGGCGTTTATATTGGAGAGGCCATACACTCCGAGACAAGTACAGTAGGAGTAAATTGACCATCCCGAGATAATACCCATTTAGCGCTGTCTCGGAGACTATGGCATCTCCACTGTAAACGCCCAAAAATGGATCACACAGATAGATAAATGCATTAGAAAGATATCTAGACCACTCTAAAAGTGGAGCAAATAAGATGTCTGGTGATTGGGAGCAACAAACAAAGTAGGTGTAAAATGACCATACCCAGATAACGCCCATTTAGCGCTGTCCCGGAGGGTATGACATCTCCACTTTAAACGCCCAAAAATGGGTCACAAAGATAGATAAATGTGTTAGGAAGATTTCTAGATCTCTCTAAAAGTGGCACAAATAAGATTTCTGGGTAATCGGGAGCAACAAACACAGAATGTGTAAATTGACCATACCCAGATAATATCCATTTAGCGCTGTCTCGGAGGGTATGGCGTTCCCAATTTAAACGCCCCAAAATGGGCCAGAAAGATAGATAAATGCATTAGGAACATATCTAGACCACTCTAAAAGTGGGGCAAATTCGAGTTCTGGGTGAGTGGAAGCAACAAATAAAGTAGGTGTAAATTGAACATACCTAGATAATACCCATTTAGCGCTGTCTCGGAGGGTATGGCATCTCCACTCTAAACGCCCCAAAATGGGTCACAAAGATAGACAAATGTATTAGGAAGATATCTCGACCACTTTAAAAGTGGCGCAAATTCGATTTTTGGGCGATCTGGAGCAACAAATACAGTGGTGTATATTGCCCATACCCATATAATACACATTTAGCGCTGTCTCGGAGGGTATGACATCTCCACTTTAAATGCCCCAAAATGGATCTGAAAGATAGATATATGCATTAGCAAGATATCTAGACCACTCTAAAAGTGACGCAAATTCGAGTTCAGGGTGATCGGAAGCAACAAATAAAGTAGGTGTAAATTGACCATACCTAGATAATACCCATTTAGCGCTGTCTCGGAGGGTATGGCATCTCCACTCTAAACGCCCCAGATGGGTCACAAAGATAGATAAATGTATTAGGAAGATATCCAGACCACTTTAAAAGTGGCGCAAATTCGATTTTTGGGCGATCTGGAGCAACAAATACAGTGGTGTATATTGCCCATACCCATATAAAACCCATTTAGCGCTGTCTCGGAGGGTATGACATCTCCACTTCAAATGTCCCAAAATGGATCTGAAAGATAGATATATGGATTAGCAAGATATCTAGACCACTTTAAAAGTGGCGCAAATTCGAGTTCAGGGTGATCGGAAGCAACAAACACAGTAGGTGTAAATTGACCATACCCAGATAATACCCATTTAGCGCTGTCCTCGGAGGGTATGACATCTCCACTTTAGACGCCCAAAAATGCGTCACAAAGATAGATAAATGTATTAGAAAGATACCTAGACCACTCTAAAGGTGGCGCAAGTAAGATTTCAAGGTGATCGGGAGGAACAAACACTGTAGGTGTAAATTGACCATACCCAGATAATACTCATTTAGCGCTGTCTCGGAGGGTTGGCATCTCTACTTTAAACGCCCAAAGATGGGTCACAAAGATAGATAAATGTATTAGGAAGATATGTAGACCACTTTAAAAGTGGCGCAAATTCGATTTCAGGGTGATCGGGAGCAACAAACACAGTAGGCGTAAATTGACCATACCCAGATAATACCCATTTAGCGCTGTCTCGGAGGGTATGGCATCTCCTCTTTAAACGCCCAAACATGGGTGACAAAGATAGATAAATGCATTAGGAAGATATCCAGACCACTCTAAAAGTGGCCCAAATTCGAGTTCTGGGTGAATGGAGCAACAAATACAGTTGGTGTAAATTGAGCCTACCCAGATAATACCCATTTAGCGCTCTCTCGGAGGGTATGACATCTACTCTTTAAACGCCCAAAAATGGGTCACAAACATAGATACATGTATTAGGAAGATATCTAGACCACTCTAAAAGTGGCGCAAATGAGATTTCTGGGTAATCGGGAGCAACAAACACAGTAGGTGTAAATTGACCATACACAGATAATACCCATTTAGCGCTGTCTCGTAGGGTATGGCCTCTCCAGTTTAAACGCCCAAAATGGGTCATAAAGATAGATAAATGTATTAGAAATATATCTAGGCCACTGTAATAGTGGCACAAATAAGATCTCTGGGTGATCGGGAGCAACAAACACAGTAGGTGTAAATTGACCATACCCAGATAATACCCATATAGCGATGTCTCGGAGGGTATGGCATCTCCACTTCAAACGCCCAAAAATGGGTCACAAAGATAGATAAATGTATTAGGAAGATATCTAGTGCACTTTAGCAGTGGCGCAAATTGGATTTCTGGGTGATCTGGAGCAACAAATACAGTGGTGTACATTGACAATACCCAGATAATACGCATTTAGCGCTATCTCGGAGGGTATGGCATCTCCACTTTAAACGCCCCAAAATAGGTCACAAGGATAGATAAATGTATTAGGAAGATATCTAGATGACTGTAAAAGTGGCGCAAATTGGATTTCTGGGTGGTCGGGAGCAACAAACACAGTAGTTTCAAATTGACCCTACCCAGATAATACCCATTTAACGCTGTCTCGGCGGGTATGACATCTCCACTTTAAACGCCCAAAAATGAGTCAGAAAGATAGATAAATGGATTAGGAAGGTATCTAGATCCCTTTAAAAGTGTTGCAAATTCGATTTCTGGGTGATCTGGAGCAAGAAACACAGTAGGTGTAAATTGACCATACCCAGATAATACCCATTTAGCGCTATCTCGGAGGGTATGGCATCTCCACTTCAAACGCCCAAAAATGGATGAAAAACATAGATAAATGTATTAGGAAGATATCGAGACCATTTTAAAAGTGGCGCAAATTCGATTTCTGGGTGATCTGGAGCAACAAATACAGTGGTGTAAATTGGCCATACCCAGATAATACCCATTTAGCGCTGTCTCGGAGGGTATGGCATCTCCACTTTAAACGCACAAAAATGGTTCAGAAAGACAAATAAATGTAGTAGGAAATATCTAGACCACTCTAAAAGTGGCGCAAGTAAGACTTCTGGGTGATCGGTTGCAACAAATACAGTAGGTGTAAGTTGACCATACCCAGATAATACCCATTTAGCGCTGTCTCGGAGGGTATGGCATCTCCACTTTAAACGCTCAAAAATTGGTCACAAAGATAGATAAATGCATTAGGAAGATATCTAGACCACTCTTAAAGTAGCGCAAATTCGAGTTCTGGGTGAGTGGGAGCAACAAATACAGTAGGTGTAAAATGACCATACTCAGATAATACCCATTTAGCGCTGTATCGGAGGTTATGGCCTCTCCACTTTAAACGCCCAAAAATGGGTCACAAGAGTAGATAAATGTTTTAGAAAGATATCTAGACCACTATAAAAGTGGCGCAAGTAAGACTTCTGGGTGATCGGTTGCAACAAATACAGTAGGTGTAAATTGACCATACCCATATAATACCCATTTAGCGCTGTCTCGGAGGGTATGGCATCTCCACTTTAAACGCCCAAAAATGTGTCAGAAAGATAGATAAATGTGTTAGGAAGATATCTAGGCCCCATTAAAAGTCGGACAAATTAGATTTCTGGGCGTTCGGGAGCAACAAACGCAGTATGTGTAAACTGACCAAACCCAGATAATACCCATTTAGCGCTGTCTCCGAGGGTATGGCATCTCCACTTTAAACGCCCAAAAATGGGTCACAAAGATAGATAAATGTATTAGGAAGATATCTAGACCAATCTAAAAGTAGCGCACATAAGATTTCTGGGTGATCTGGAGCAACAAACACAGTAGGTGTAAAATGACAATACCCAGACATTCTCATTCAGCGCTGTCTCGGAGGGTATGACACCTCCATTTTAAACGCCCAAAAATGGGTCACCAAGATAGATAAATGTATTAGGAAGATATCTACACCAACCTAAAAGTGGCGCAATAAGTTTTATGGGTGACGCGGAACAACAAACACTGTTTGTGTAAATTGACCATCCCAAGATAATACCCATTTAGCGCTGTCTCGGAGGCTATGGCATCTCCACTGTAAACGCCCAAAAATGGATCACACAGATAGATAAATGTATTAGAAAGATATCTAGACCACTCTAAAAGTGGAGCAAATAAGATTTCTGGTGATCGGGAGCAACAAACGCAGTATGCGTAAATTGACCAAACCCAGATAATACCCATATAGCGCTGTCTCCGAGGGTATGGTATCCCCACTTTAAACGCCCAAAAATGGGTCACATACATAGATACATGTATTAGGAAGATATCTAGACCACTCTAAAAGTGGCGCAAATGAGATTTCTGGGTGATCGGGAGCAACAAACACAGTAGGTGTAAATTGACCATACACAGATAATACCCATTTAGCGCTGTCTCGTAGGGTATGGCATCTCCACTTTAAACACCCAAAAATGGGTCAGAAAGATAGATAAATGTATTAGAAAGATATCTAGACCACTCTAAAAGTGGCGCAAATGCGATTTCTGGGTGATCGGGAGCAACAAATACAGTCGGTGTAAATTGACCATACCCAGATAATACCCATTTAGCGCTGTCTCGGAGGGTATGGCATCTCCACTTCAAACGCCCAAAAATGGGTCACAAAGATAGATAAATGTATTAGGAAGATATCTAGTGCACTTTAGCAGTGGCGCAAATTGGATTTCTGGGTGATCTGGAGCAACAAATACAGTGGTGTACATTGACAATACCCAGATAATACGCATTTAGCGCTATCTCGGAGGGTATGGCATCTCCACTTTAAACGCCCCAAAATAGGTCACAAGGATAGATAAATGTATTAGGAAGATATCTAGATGACTGTAAAAGTGGCACAAATTGGATTTCTGGGTGGTCGGGAGCAACAAACACAGTAGTTTCAAATTGACCCTACCCAGATAATACCCATTTAACGCTGTCTCGGCGGGTATGACATCTCCACTTTAAACGCCCAAAAATGAGTCAGAAAGATAGATAAATGGATTAGGAAGGTATCTAGATCCCTTTAAAAGTGTTGCAAATTCGATTTCTGGGTGATCTGGAGCAAGAAACACAGTAGGTGTAAATTGACCATACCCAGATAATACCCATTTAGCGCTATCTCGGAGGGTATGGCATCTCCACTTCAAACGCCCAAAAATGGATGAAAAACATAGATAAATGTATTAGGAAGATATCGAGACCATTTTAAAAGTGGCGCAAATTCGATTTCTGGGTGATCTGGAGCAACAAATACAGTGGTGTAAATTGGCCATACCCAGATAATACCCATTTAGCTCTGTCTCGGAGGGTATGGCATCTCCACTTTAAACGCACAAAAATGGTTCAGAAAGATAAATAAATGTATTAGGAAGATATCTAGACCACTCTAAAAGTGGCGCAAGTAAGACTTCTGGGTGATCGGTTGCAACAAATACAGTAGGTGTAAGTTGACCATACCCAGATAATACCCATTTAGCGCTGTCTCGGAGGGTATGGCATCTCCACTTTAAACGCCCAAAAATTGGTCACAAAGATAGATAAATGCATTAGGAAGATATCTAGACCACTCTTAAAGTAGCGCAAATTCGAGTTCTGGGTGAGTGGGAGCAACAAATACAGTAGGTGTAAAATGACCATACTCAGATAATACCCATTTAGCGCTGTATCGGAGGTTATGGCCTCTCCACTTTAAACGCCCAAAAATGGGTCACAAGAGTAGATAAATGTTTTAGAAAGATATCTAGACCACTATAAAAGTGGCGCAAGTAAGACTTCTGGGTGATCGGTTGCAACAAATACAGTAGGTGTAAATTGACCATACCCATATAATACCCATTTAGCGCTGTCTCGGAGGGTATGGCATCTCCACTTTAAACGCCCAAAAAATGTGTCAGAAAGATAGATAAATGTGTTAGGAAGATATCTAGGCCCCATTAAAAGTCGGACAAATTAGATTTCTGGGCGATCGGGAGCAACAAACGCAGTATGTGTAAACTGACCAAACCCAGATAATACCCATTTAGCGCTGTCTCCGAGGGTATGGCATCTCCACTTTAAACGCCCAAAAATGGGTCACAAAGATAGATAAATGTATTAGGAAGATATCTAGACCAATCTAAAAGTAGCGCACATAAGATTTCTGGGTGATCTGGAGCAACAAACACAGTAGGTGTAAAATGACCATACCCAGACAATTCTCATTCAGCGCTGTCTCGGAGGGTATGACACCTCCATTTTAAACGCCCAAAAATGGGTCACCAAGATAGATAAATGTATTACGAAGATATCTACACCAATCTAAAAGTGGCGCAATAAGTTTTATGGGTGACGGGGAACAACAAACACTGTTTGTGTAAATTGACCATCCCAAGATAATACCCATTTAGCGCTGTCTCGGAGGCTATGGCATCTCCACTGTAAACGCCCAAAAATGGATCACACAGATAGATAAATGTATTAGAAAGATATCTAGACCACTCTAAAAGTGGAGCAAATAAGATTTCTGGTGATCGGGAGCAACAAACGCAGTATGTGTAAATTGACCAAACCCAGATAATACCCATATAGCGCTGTCTCCGAGGGTATGGTATCCCCACTTTAAACGCCCAAAAATGGGTCACAAAGATAGATAAATGTATTAGGAAGATATCTAGACCACTCTAAAAGTGGCGCAAAAAAGATTTCTGGATGACCGCCAGAAACAAACACAGTAGGTGTAAATTGACCATACCCAGATAATACCCATTTAGCGCTGTCTCGCTGGGTATGGCCTCTCCACTTTAAACGCCCAAAAATGGGTCACATGAATAGATAAATGCATTAAGAAGATATCAAGACTAGTCTAAAAGTGGCGCAAATTCGAGTTCTGTGCGATTGGGAGCAACAAATACAGTCGGTGTAAGATGACCATACTCAGATAATACCCATTTAGCGCTCTCCACTTTAAACGCACAAAAATGGGTTACAAAGATAGATAAATGTATTAGAAAGATATCTAGACCACCCTAAAAGTGGCGCAGATAAGATTTCTGGGCGATCGGGAGCAACAAACGCAGTATGTGTAAATTGACCAAACCCAGATAATACCCATTTAGCGCTGTCTCGGAGGGTATGGCAACTCCACTTTAAACGCCCAAAAATGGATCACAAAGATAGATAAATGTATTAGGAAGATACCTAGACCACTTTAAAAGTGGCGCAAATTCGATTTCTGGGTGATCTGGAGCAACAAATACAGTGGTGTAAATTGACCATGCCCAGATAATACCCATTTAGCGTTATCTCGGAGGGTATGGCATCTCCACTTTAAATGCCCAAAAATGGGTCACAAAGATAGATAAATGTATTAGGAAGATATCTAGACCAATCTAAAAGTGGCGCACATAAGATTTCTGGGTGATCTGGAGCAACAAACACAGTAGGTGTAAAATGACCATACCCAGACAATTCTCATTCAGCGCTGTCTCGGAGGGTATGACACCTCCATTTTAAACGCCCAAAAATGGGTCACCAAGATAGATAAATGTATTAGGAAGATATCTAGACCACTCAAAAAGTGGCGCAATAAGTTTTATGGGTGACGGGGAGCAACAAACACTGTTTGTGTAAATTGACCATCCCAAGATAATACCCATTTAGCGCTGTCTCGGAGGCTATGGCATCTCCACTGTAAACGCCCAAAAATGGATCACACAGATAGATAAATGTATTAGAAAGATATCTAGACCACTCTAAAAGTGGAGCAAATAAGATTTCTGGTGATCGGGAGCAACAAACACAGTAGGTGTAAAATGACCATACCCAGATAACGCCCATTTAGCGCTGTCCCGGAGGGTATGACATCTCCACTTTAAACGCCCAAAAATGGGTCACAAAGATAGATAAATGTGTTAGGAAGATATCTAGAGCACTCTAAAAGTGGCGCAAATAAGATTTATGCGTGATCGGGAGCAACAAACACAGTAGATGTAAATTGACCATACCCAGATAATACCCATTTAGCGCTGTTTCGGAGGGTATGACATCTTCACTTTAAACGCCCAAAAATGGATCAGAAAGATAGATAAATGTACTAGAAAGATATCTAGACCACTTTAAAAGTGGCGCATATTCGATTTGTGGATGATCTGGAGCAACAAATACAGTGGTGTAAATTGACCATACCCAGATAATACCCATTTAGCGCTGTCTCAACGCCAAAAAATGGGTCACAAAGATAGATAAATGCATTAGGAAGATATCTAGACCACTCTTAGAGTAGTGCTGGGTGAGTGGGAGCAACAAATACAGTAGGTGTAAAATGACCATACCCAGATAATACCCATTTTGCGCTGTATCGGAGGGTATGGCCTCTCAACTTTAAACGCCCAAAAGTGGGTCACAAAGATAGATAAATGTATTAGGAAGATATCTAGACCACTCCAAAAGTGGCGCAGGTAAGATTTCTGGGTAATCGGGAGCAACGAACACAGTAGGTGTATATTGACCATACCCAGATAATACCCAATTAGCGCTGTCTCGGAGGGTATGGCATCTCCACTTTAAACGCACAAAAATGGATCACAAAGATAGATAAATGTATTAGAAAGATATCTAGACCACTTTAACAGTGGCGCAAGTAAGATTTCTGGGTGATTGGGAGCAACAAATACAGTCGATGTAAATTGACCATATACAGATAATACCCATTTAGCGCTGTCTCGGGAGGGTATGGCAGCTCCGCTTTAAACGCCCTAAAATGGGTCCAAAAGGTAGATAAATATATTAGGTAGATATTTAGACCACTCTAAAAGTGGCTAGCAAACTATTGTGGAATGTACAGAGATTGTACTACGACCCTTTAGAAATGTACTCAATAGAACACATTTTGAAGCATTCTTCTAAAAATTTTATTCACAGGGAAGAAAATCTATTGGAGAAAACATGGTCTCATTCGTGTTATGAAAGACATAATGGTTGCCGAAATATATGGATTTTCATGAAGGTTACTACTTTCACATAGCGCGATTTAGAATATCGAAACGGGAATAGGGAATAAGGAAATAACTTCCGTTTCCTGATTTTCAGTGAGTTCCTAATTTGAACTATTGATCTATTCCGTGTTTGTCATCAGCGTGAGGTATTCCTGAAGCTTGATCACAAACCACATCCGTAGAAAGAGCACAGACAATGTTCCCAATAATTTTCTGTATATATTATGGACCACAGTCACGTCGACCTTTGTCTTTTTGAGCCCAATGTTGGTCCCTGACATATCTGCTATTACATTTGTATATTATATTATATTTATACATTATATTGAATGAATGAATGTTTATTCACCAATATAATAAATCCATGTACATTGACATTATACAGATTAAATGTTGGCGGGAATAAAGCCCCAAGAGGCTTGTTCTATCCCAGTAGAAATAATTATACAAAGAATATTTCACATATTACATTTCATGGACAATGAAGTGCTGCTTTGAAACTGGTCAGTGTTCAATCAGATATGATTCAATTTTCGAATTGAAGAGGGAGGTTGATTGAATTTCTTTGAGCAAGTAGAGTAATTTGCTTCACGCTCGAGGACCAGCAATTTTAACAGAGAAAAGTGATGTTAGTTAGGTAAATAGGCCTGTATAAATTGAATTGATGTCCTCGAGTGGTGAATGTATGATTGTTTGGTAAAATAACAATGGAAGTTTTTGGGCAGTTGACTACGGTGATGAACGATTTTATGGACGAGGAGAAGAGATGAGTAAGCATTAACTTACAAAGTTGTAGAATTTTCTTTTCTTTAAATAAAGGCTCTGTATGGTCTAGTTTATTTGATAAAGTAATTAATCGTTATGATACGTTTGTATTTTTATTATTATTTACAATGATTTTCTGATCTTTGGGCTACAGTAACATTGGTTTAAGTAGTTTATTTCGAGATATGGGGGAGGGAAGTAAGCCAAGCTTAAAAATACGTCTCCTCAATAAAAAAGTACAACCCCGAAAATAAATAAATAAATAAATAAATATAAATACTTATAACAAATTAGGCGCCGAAGGAATATACAAAATGCGTTTGAAGCTCATGACAGAGAGTAAACATAGTGATTTGTTTGAGACCCTGTGTGCTGTAGAGATCACGATCAGCTTGCTGAGTACATGGTCGCTGGGCATCGAGTAAGTGTCGAAATAGTAATTTAAAGTTCAATACTTAAGAAAAACGTTTCGAATCCGCTATGAATTTTCCCAAACATATTTGAATGGTGTTGTTAGTGTGTTTGTCTTTTTCTGGATCACCGTATAATAACACTGAAGCAGAAGGAACTATTAGAGAACTATATATGTTATTAAATGTATGTACCAACATGGTTCTTTGATCGACAAATTGAGGACACTGAAAGAAAAAGTGATCAACTGTTTCGTCAAAATATCCGCAATTGCAAGTTGTTGTATTTCTCAGGAAATTATTGAACAGGTGTCTGCTAAGATTACTGCAACCATTGTGGAGGCGACACAATATTCTATTTTCTTTACGTGTACATAAATAGTACCAAAACGGTAGGGTGGAGACTTGTGTCATGTTCTGCAGCTGGCGTTTAACAATTGGCAGAGTAGGGCAGTTGTTGACTGTGTAAGGTAGTAAATTCCAGTCGCGTAATGTTGTTGGATAAAATGAATAGTTCCGTGCGATTTCTGTAGGGGATTAACTGTGATGCGTTCCTGATGTTGCATGGGTTGCGTTCCCCAATGCGAGCTGGGAGATGAGCGTACAAATAGGAAGGGGTCATACCATTAATCATTTTATATAACATAATAAGTCTGTGCACTTGTCGTCTGCGAGACAGCGTTTCAAATCCAGTTTCCAAATATAAGGTTTCTGAACTAGCGCTGCATGTGACGCCAGTGATCGTTCTGAGTGCGTCTTTTTAAATATTTTCAAGACTTATCACAGAAGATTGTGGAATATTATCCCAGACGACGTCTGTATATTCTAGGCTCGGTCTAATAATACTATTATACATAATTCCAAGGCATTTACGATTAAGTATATATTTGCTTTGCTAAGTATATATAACTTGCTTTGCGCTTTTTTGAGGAGATATTCCACGTGGTCGTTCCAGTTTGCCTTAGTGTTAAGAATCAGACCGCGATGCTTATGACTATGTGATGGTCGAAGAGTTGAATTTTGAAATATACTTGGAAAATATGAATGGGTATATCTCAAAGAAGCAATAAAAGAAACTGTTTTCACTGCATTGAAATCGACCAACCATGTCTGCGCCCAGTCAGAAATAATGTCTATATCGTGATTGATGGATGGCAGTTGGCTAAACAGATGATCAGATATGATGCACAAACAAGTGTCATCAGCAAAAAATGTCAGTATGCTGTTAATGACATTAGCAGGTAGATCGTTTATAAATAATAGGAACAGAAGCAGACCTAGAACAGAGCCTTGTGGTACATCTGCTTGTAAACGTAACACAGTAGATTCTTCTCCCTGGATCACCACGCGCTGACAACGATTGTTTAAATAACGTTTGAACCATAACAAAAGGCTTCCAGTAATACCGAATTGTTGTAGTTTTTGAAGCAGGCCTTTATGCCACACTCTGCCAAAGGCCTTTGATATGTCAAAGAATAGAAAGAGTACTTCTTTCTGTTCGTCAAGTGCCTTTGGCAAGTCAAAGTAAATATTAAGTAACTGTGTTACAGTGGATTTCGACGGAAGGAAACTGGATTGGCTCGGTGTTATGTCGCGCCGTATGTAATTATAAATGTACTTGAACACGACCCTCTCCATGGCTTTACCCAGACAACTTAATAGTGAT